>CM076570.1:965049708-965317116 GCA_034641835.2 Pinus albicaulis | reverse complement strand
TGAGGCTCAACAAATGGTTCGAACGAAAAGTTCAAGAATTCACAGTGAAAGAAAACCACAGTAAGAGGTTGACCACTGAAGAGTGGAAAAATAGGTATATTTTCATAGATATCTACGAGATATTTTTTGTAACCATTGCGATCGAGCTCCAGGAGTGGCTCGCAAGGTTGGTCGAATTTCAGAAGTGTTGGAAGGATGAGCAGGTCACACAGTGGACCCCATAATTGATCCAGCAGTTAGAAAAGGCTGATAACACCATCACTTGCATCGTATACCACTGGGTGGACAACGTGCTAGGAGGATTCATGACGTAATTTTCCATTGATCAATTCATATCCTACTTCGAATCAGAGTGAAGATTCTTCAAAGGATTTAGGGGTAAGTTTTTGAAGACTTTACCATTGCTGATTAAGATATTACTGTGCGAAAAAGTATCATGTGTAGACACACCGAATGAATGACCTCTGATCTGGATGGGAGTACGATGCGAAGAAACAAATACTATCAGACCAACCTAGAAGGAGGTAGATATGTCTATAGCTCAGTAAGAGAAGCAGTTGTGTAGAGTCCTCCAGCCACATGACTTTCAAACCAGCATAGGGGTAAGAATTCACCTACACCTCCACCACCAGAAGACGACATGGTTGTGCACATGAAATTGCCTACCTTTAAGGGTGTGGGAGATGAGGAGATGGAGAAATTCTAGTTTGTCGCATAATCTGTATGGACTGTGTAGAATGTAGCTAGTGATGTGGTGAAGAGGGCACAACTATCCCTTGCCTTCAAAGGAAGAGATTTGGATTGGTACATGGGATACATTGGACAGCATGCAAACTCGACCATTGAAGAGATCAAGAACGCCTTAAAACAACAGTTCAAGAAGCCTAAGTCCTATTGTCAAATAGTAGACAATCTAAAGGATTTCAAGCAAGGGCCTTTTCAATATATATGGGAGGCTGATCAACAGCTGAAAAAGGTGATTAGAGAAGGAGGATTCCAGTACAATGATAGACAGCATATGGAGTGGTTCATTGCTATGTTTCTGCCTCACCTACGCATACATATGGGTCACCAAACTTTTGAATCACCCAGAAAATCCCTGGAGGTCTCTATGAAGTTAGAAGCTGCGCCCAGAGATGATACCTAGCTAGGCATTCAGTAGATCCAAGGACAACTAGAGGTGATGCACATGGAGATTCAGGACCTGCGAAAGGAGAGAGGCACAGAGGCTAGCCTGGAAATATGGTGCATACGTTCCAGGATGAATGGTCACACCAAGGAAAATTGCCTACTGTTAATAGACTACATACAGGTCGGGGGACCTAGTCTACTGCACCCTAGGGAAGTGGTAGGACTAAGTGTTCTAGCACTATGGTGCGATGATTGCCACATTATAGGGCTACACGATACAAACCACTATCCCCACCTTGCTGCATATGTCCCAAAAGTAAAATATCAATGGTGCAGGTACTGTAGGTCGGTAGGATATGATGAATAGAACTGTCAAACGTATGATTTGATGATCGATTGGGGGAATCTATATAGGGTGTATTTGGATCCATCCTCAACTAGATCCCTCTCAAGTGTAGGGGAATCCCCAGCAAGGGGCAGGAGAGGCGGAAGAGGTGGAAGCGTCGGTCGGGGACGAGGGAAACTCATATGTTATAACTATGGAGAGGCAGTGCACTTTTTGAGGGACTGTCCAAACCCTACAAGACAGACCTGCCGCTATTGTAGGCAGCTGGACCATGCAATTGAAGATTGTCTAATCTTGATAGTGAAGATGCATGAAAAGAAGTTGACACCTATGCATAATGTGTAGAGGGTTAAGTCTGAACTACGAGACAAAGATCCAAGCGTGAATATCATAACACGCAGTGGGATGGCCACCAAGTGGGCTATGGAGAAAACTACAACCGAACCTCTGATCTGGCCATCAGTTAGCAAACATGAAGTGTTGGATCTAAAAAAGGAGAAAGAAACATTGATCGCAGCTTGCAAAGACTTTGCCGAGGTAGAGGCATCTACTTCGCAACCCCATGAAGATCTCAGGGTAGATGAGGAGGTCAAACCCTTTTTACAAGCATGTATGAAGTTGTTGCACAATCCGAGGGTTGTGGAAAACTTTCAGGCATTGATAAATAGATGCGTAACATGACCTACCCTCCCTCCAGAAGTCAAGGACGTACATAAAATCTATAGGTATAAGAAACGCGCCTGCATGGAGATGCGGTTAACTGCGTAGATTAGTCATTATGAGATGGATCAGGTTATTTTGGACCTAGGGTCAGATGCGAATGCATTACCTAAACAGACTTGGAAATGAGTGGGGGAACCTAAGTTGGAATGGTCCACTATCCAGCTGCTTATGGCCAATCAACAGAAGATCATTCCATTGGGAAGACTATCAAATATTGTGGTGGATATCGCAAGGGTTAAGGTCTGAGCAAACTTTGAAGTAACTCAAATTGTTGAAGATGCGGACCCCTACCCTGCGCTCCTATGCTTGGATTGGGCCATTGATATGGGAGGCATCATTAACCTAAAGATGTGAAGCATGGTATTCAAGAAAAACAATACAAGGGTAATAGTACCATTATATCTGGCGGAGGGTGAACGATACACAGAACCAGTGCATGACGAAGAGGATGTAGATGAAATCTATAAGTTGACTATGCGAGATGAAGACTAGATCAAGCCCATGGAAGAGGGGGTACTCTGCTGGGAAAAGGACAGTGAACATTTCTACAACATTGATGGGGAGATGGAGAATTGGAAATACCAGTTACATGATGTCTCTGCACTGAGATGTATTCGGATCACGAAGAACATCCATTGCATCTCCTCGGAGGTAAGATATCTACCTTATTTTGATGGTTCTGGTAATTTTAGGGACCTTTTGCAGGCATTTGAAGCCGAGGTTCCCCAAGAACGATGACTATGGGTCTGTAAGCTGGCCATGCAAGGATCACCTACGCAATGATCAGTAACGCATGAGGAGGCATTCCAGGATTGGGAGGAGTGTCAAAATATGATGATCCTATGATTTGAGGCCCCAGCTGACGTGCAAATCAAAATGTTCCTTGGACCCGAAGATCCATGAAAATCTGGTCTTTTGGGTAAGACACTGGTGCGATAGAACTGCCCAGGAATGGGTTCATTTTCTTATTCATGCCCTGGGACCACTTCCCAGCGCATGCTACTTAGATGCGGAGCTCCACCAGCACACCTGCCACTAGCAGGCTTTGAGGGATGAATTTCTGGGAAAATTTTGGTTCATAGGAGGGACAAAGGCGCTCGATGCAGCTCTGCGAGACATTGACACTGTAGCATGGGATGAATCACACCTGTGTATCACACCTAAAATACCCACTTGGGAGCTGCGAACACAAAGCAGGATCAAATTTTGTAGCCTAGCTCCAAAAGAAGGTAAGAAGGATTCATGAGAGGGTCCTGACTCAGAATTGAATAGGGTGCGCATGGCTACCAGACCACTCGAGCTGCGAATAGATAGCAGTGAGACACACCCCACGATGGCTAAAATTGGGGATGTGAATATTGTATATCCGCCAACTCCCGAAACAAAGGGGCAGTTGCTCTCACTTCTCGGCCACGTGGGTTATTATAGGAAGTTTGTTCGGAGATATGCAGTGACCATCGCACCTCTAAAATATTTTCTCACAAAGGTGGCTTAGTTCTATTATGATGACACAAGCCAAGAAAACATATCTTTGGGTTTGAAGTACTTAGGGCTTAAGCCTGTGTTGGGGGAATATGAGCAGGAAGTGCAGGTGTTTGAACCAAATGTAGCAGGAACGTCAAGTGCACAGGATGTGCGAAAACTAGCCATTGGCATAGTAACACCTGGTAAAAAGAAAAAGTTCCCGTTAAAAGGAGTGGGCCACTGACATTTAATAGGTCAAAGCTTGAGGATTTTTTACCATTTATCTGATGGTAAGTTCCAAGTCAATTTTACCCTACTATTGGATGCCCACAATCACTATAAAAAGGGTTGGATAGCTCAAACAAGGGTTTCGCCTCACTTGCATAACGTGCACCTATCCTCTTTCTCTTGACCGAGCCTGAGCTATAATATTTCTCGGGTCTACACTGTCCCTCTCATGTCGGATCAACCTCCCCAGCTAATAGTAGCCACCTAAAGTCAGGATTCCTTTTCCACGCTAGGATGACAGCCACTAACCCAGTTGAGCCCTCGGCACCTACTGCCCCAGAAGTTGAGGAAGTGATGGAGATCAGGTCTGAGGATGAAGAAGTGCCCTTAATTCCTATCACAACGAAGGAAAATGAGCAGGAACAGGGCTTAGGGAAGCCCCCCAAAGCTACGAAATGGGCTTTAGGGAAGCCTAGGACCTCCCCAAAGCATGCCAAGTCTGCAAGCAATGCCTCAGGCTCATGCTGCGCAGGAGGAAGCCCTACCTGCCAATCCGATCAACTAGTTACCTCCCTTCATCCATCCGCACTGGCCCTTAATGTGCACACCAAAGAACCTTGATGGCCTGGTTACCTACCTATAGACACCGCTAACCCTAGGAGAAGTCCATGTCTTGAGTGACCCCTAGAGGAAGCTCCACGAAGTTAAATTCGACGATCATGACTTGGAAAATTACGAAGCCTTCCATGAGCTGACCCACATGCTGTAATTTGACACAATTTACACGGACGATGAGATCAGATTCATTCCTCAGCACTGGGTAAGTGGATTGGCCGGATATGGGCTCTTGAACCTACTGCGTATGCCCCACTTTGGCCGTTACAACGTCACGGATCGACTGGCCCGACAGCTGCTCACACTAATACATAATGGTTTCTTGTGGATTCAGGATAGGGTCCCCATAGATGCTGCCTTGGTTCATAGAATCACGGGCCTTCCCATGAATGGGCCACACCTTCTAGAGTGTGTGGGAAAGAAATATGAAGGGGACACCACTAGTATGTGCATAAGACCTACCATGTGGAAATAAATATGTGGGGCTTCGTCATAAAATCCATTAGTGACCCAGCTACATAGATAAGTACCATATTACTAGCCTGCAAGATAATGGGAAAGTGCTAGGTCGCAACCATCCTTGCCTATGTCATTCGGCTAGCCGGTCAATATGCGAAGGGGGTCTACCTCAATTGGGCCCAATACTTATGTGACGAGTTCTTAGCCAACATCCGTGAATCACGGGAGTAGGGTAAAGCCTTCTACTATGCCTGTCTACTATTTCTTATAGCCCTTGTTGCTTGGGAAACCCCTACGGAGTCAGTCCTCCCTGAGCTCCCTCCAGATATGTGTGAAGGGGCTCGGTATGCCCACCTATGGGATTTCAAGGACGCGTAGCCCATAGAAGATAACCAAGTCTTCTGGGTCCTCTTCCAAAGTAGCATGGTCGTAGCCATCAATTCTCGACCTCGACTGTCCCCCACAACATATGACAAGTACAAGAGTATCGTAGCTTTCCAGGTTACCAAAAACAACATTTAGATCCATAGCCACAAGGATAAAACCTAGACATCACTTCCTTATATGGTAGCAGACGAGGAAACCGACAATGCGATTGCTCTATGGTCTCCTGCCTAGAATATAGGCTTAAAAACTAGCACAAGGGGCACCGTTGGTACTAGCACAATGTAGGTACCCCACCTATTACCACCAAGGAGACCGAAAGCATAAGGAAATACTCTAGCGGAGCCGCAAAAAAGGACACATAGCCACCACAGGCCACCACGAAGAACACTGGGGCTGAGACCTAGGTTGAGTCGTAGCTAGGCACGGAGGAAGTGTATGTCAGAGGTATGAAACCCATAGGCGAGCCTATCAAGGGACCCAAAAAGAAGCATCACACCCAGCGGAAGGAACGAGAAGAGATGGTTACGTTGACAGATGGAGATCTCGAACAAATCGCAGATGCCGTTACACTAGCCATAGGGGAAAAATGGGTTGCATTAAAGGAGCACCAGAAGGCTGCGATCAATGCTATCTAGGAAGAGCATCGAACCTTCCAGCTAAATACAAACACTATTTAGACCAGCGTGGTTCAAGGATGAATTCCCTTGGCATCTAGCAGTACATTGCTAGCCACGGAAGAAATTCGTTCTTGTCCCTTACCTAGCGCCACCCTTGTGATCAGTTCGTCAGACTAAGAGATCCAGCTCCAAGTAGGTGCAGGGGTGAAGCTGAATCTTACCAAGCTAACCCTTGCAACATTACAGGTTCTTCGCTCCGCAGTGTTTCAGGAGATTCACCACTGGGACCAGCAAGTACACCACCAACTGGGTATGGTTGAACATACCATCGCACAGCAAAACACAGAGGTACTCTTTGCTGTCGAGCAACAAGAAAAGGTAAAAAATTTGATCCATGAGCTCTGTATAGAGGTTACAGAAGAAATACCGGCTGCAACCACCCCTTGGGCTAAAGTGGAAGGATTGGTCACAGCATTGAAGGCTTCCAAGAAGGAAATGCAGGTTATTAAGACATAGTTGGAGCAGCAAATCTCTGACTTACAAGCCAAACTACAGCCCGAAACACCCCCGGAGGTACGAGCCTAATGTGCTGTGCTAGTGACCGAGGCTACCAACACTATTATAGGACAGATTTCTCAGGGTGCCCAATTACTCAAGGAAACCATGCTGCTTTGGACCAAGATCCAGCACGATCTGGTCCTCTGGAAAATTAATCATAACTTGCGAAAAAAGGAGGAAGCTTTTGAGAAGATCGAGGCTACATTACCTACCTTGGTCCCTGCACAATGTTTTCTGTGATTGCGGACCAGAAACACACTCCAAGATGAGATGGAGGGAATCCGCCATAAGAAGCATGTTATCAGGGAATGCTTGAAGCCTTGGGCTACTGTAGCCCTCCAGCTCTCACAGGATGTAGATGGTGCTGTGAAGTGACTAAACTAGACACTGGAGAGTGTCACGGCTGCGATAGAGGGACCGACCTCACAAAATCTTGTAGATATTGTGTAGAGAACTGCTACTGAGAGTCAAAAAGTGCTGCCTACGCTGGTCACAACTGTCAATGCACTGCGCACGCAAGTGGAGACTGTTGGAACAGGGTCTCCTACAAGAGCTACGAAATTGGTCCATTTTGTATATTTTTATTATATTTAGTCTAACGCAGGGGTTTTTGGGTGGTTCAAAGCCTCTAATGCATTGTAAGTGGGTCAAGGGTAGACCAAGAGCCTGAAAACCATGGCTTGTGGGCCATTGGATGCTTAGGCTAAAATAGTACAAGTAGTTGAAACCTTTTGAGTTGTAAGATATACTTGGACTAAGATTGGTATGAATTGCAAATTAGAAGATCTGTTTGGGTTTTTTGGGAAAGGACTCCTGCCGGCTTTGTGCACAGAGATCCTCAGTCCTGCTGTGTGCGAACCCTGATGTTGTGTGTGCAGGTTGGGTTTTGGGTATTGTAAAAGGATATGAAGGATTAATGAATGGGGAAGGCTATTGAAATATCTAGATCTATTGGATCTGTGATATCTGTTTATGTATGCTCTGTGTCATTGATTTAACTTGTGAAAATATTTGTGTTACTTGTTTATACTGAGATCTAGATCTATTATGGTATGCATAATTATATATTGAGCTCCACAAGTAACTGTGTTAAGTTCTTATGCTACGTTGACCATTGATTTGAATTTTTTTATTAGACTTGATGCAAGAATAGCTGTGATAGTTGTCTTATTTTCCTATATCTGTTATTCATTGCGATTATACATGGTATTGTGCACGTGGATGCAGAGGAACTAATAGGTATTGGTTCTGTAATATGAAATCTAATATTTTTGGAGTCGAACGGAGCTCTGCCTGACTTACGTACTCTCTCCCAGTGTGTGGAAACTTGGTTCTAGCACCCTTCCATACTACTTCGGGTGAGACTTTGACCTACGCAAGCAGGCCACTACCGAAAGGGCCTGTAGTATAGGGGTTTGTTGGCAAACCTTAACCTCTAAACCTAGGTCAGGACCCCTCGATCCAACAGTATCTGAAAGTTACAACTAGCACAACTATGTTTAACTCACTTAACTGTGTTAAAATGTTTACAACCTGCATTAAATAATGCACCACTGCACTTTGAACTTTGTTACAACTAGAATTTTTCTTCATGCCTCACCAAATACCCTAAACTTGAAATTAATGAGATAACTGATTTTATCACACTCAGTTAACTATTACAAGTCATTTTGAAATTTAGATTATAGTTTATTGTCAATCTTAATTAAGGGATCACTAAAATAGACATGCACCAAATATAGCCCTGTGGGACCCACCTTAGTGTAGGTACTTAATGCACTAGGTGTGGGTGTTGAAATTTTTTTGTTGAATATCAACAGAGGACTCATGGAAACAATGGCAAACATTGTCTCAACATAATCATACTAATACTATCAAAGTATCTCTTCTAGCCCAAGATTATCCACCGTTACTCAATACTAGAACTGCTCATCTTATTTTTTCTCATGTTGGAACACTTGGAAAGAGTGGGACAAAAACCTTCAATTAAACCCCAACCCATATGTATCATCCCTGTATTAAATCCCCCGTAATTGTAAAATCCATGATCAAAATGACAAGGAATTATACTTTAGGGGCACCATCCTTAGGGAATATACAACCTTTCAGATTCCTGAAACCTTCATTCCCCTTTCAATCCTAATTAATATTGCAACAAATGGGAAAAAATCTATTAGCTTAAACATACACCAAAAGTAACCCTCTTCCTATGGCTCCTATGTTGGAAAAAAAAAATTAAACTGCGAAAAAATACAGTGTAAGGGATATTTATATTCATGCCAAAATTTTACAATAAATAAGACTCCAACTCACTTTCAGGATAAGAGAGTCCCCTATTAGAAAGGTCCATCATCGTTTAAGCTATTAATGGGTGTTTTGGTGTGTTTAGTGCACAAGTGTGCTAAAATACTAATTCTTGATAGGTGATTGCTAACCTACAATAAATGGTCATGGGGAAAAATGAGTTGTTAGATGGTTAGTGAAACATCATAACATGTAGAAAAAATAGTTTACGGAACATATCATGCTAAAAACAAGAAGAGGAAACAAAAAAACAAATGCACATAAACACAAGCTCAATCGAGTAAACGAACTAATAATCCTAACAGAGAACGAATCCCCACTTATTAGCCGTTGGTGGTAAAGAAGAGGTAAAACGTTACACACTTGCAGTGAGTCCTTGGAGCTATGGAGCTCTAATACCTAAAGCAAGGATGACTCTCCCCTTAAGCTATCTTGCAGGCATCTCTCTTCTCCTCGAATGAGTGATTGGATATCGGACACTTGATGCACTTCTCCTTTGGGATTGAGATGTTGGATGGCCAACAACTGAATCCCTTCACTCTCTTTCTTCTTGGAAAACACATTGTTGGTTTTCTCATGGGAAATTCAACCAGCATAACAATGTGTTCTGAATTGTTCTTCTAACGGTAACATTTTATAGGAAAAATTCAAATCCTCTTCCCTCTCTTGGTACAATTTTGGATAGCAACCCAAGAGTAGTGGTTGATTCCATTGTGTGCTCACTTGAAGTCTCAAGGTGGCTCTAGGCAGTTGTCCTTGGGCGGCTTCAAGTGGATAATATTCTTCCTGAAGTGTGTCAAGTGGTCTAAGATGGTGACCTTCCGCCATACTTAGGACCACACATCTTATTGATGGAAAGCCTCAGAGACCAGTGCTACTATCGAAGAAAAATGCACGCGGAGCACACTTTTCCTGTGCCTTTTGTGCACAATTTGACAATTTTTCCTCTTGACCTTAGAGAAAGTTAAATTTTCCAGATTCTCTAATTTTTTCAACCTTGTAAATCCTTATACTTGACATTTCATGATGTATTTTTCATGTACTATTTTCTAGTGATAACAGTTTCCCCATAATGTGTGAGGTTTAGGAATAACTTTAAAGCCAAAATACATTATAGTCTTTGTTATGTATAACCTGTGTTGAGAGAGAGAGAGACCTGCGTGCAACCTAAGGTTGGATATCCCTAACTATGAATAAAATAGGGACCATGTTATGTCAGAAATCTGCAAGAGATAGCATAATAAAATAAATAAAAATTTCTACGAGGCGAGCATGTCCCATGCCCGTGATGCTTTGGCTAGTTAAAGCCTATCTGACAGATAAAGGTTCTATCTATGTCACTTATATAGTAGTGATCTGCTGATTTTGTTGATGACGATGATTGGTGATGCCCTCAGGGGCGTTTTTCTTTGACAATAGGTTGAATGTGGTTCCTACATGAATAATATTGCTATGGCATATAAATTTTTATTGTATGCATGGGTGTATGACTAAGACCTTCCCATGTAATAATTACTGAAAGAGATGCTTCTAATGGCATGGGTCTTCGATGGATTTGGACAAAGTGCAATGGTTGTGAAGTACAATACCATCTTGACATGAAATCTTCTACTGTAGTCGAATGCTAGGAGGATCAATGACATCAATGGGAAATTATGATTCCCATAGTGGCATCCTAGGATTCCCCTGTTGAGGTGAGGAGCCATCTAAGGTATCGCTTCCTTGTTGGAAAATGGTTGTTGAAGTCAACAAGAAGGAAGCCTCAAACAATCAAGAGAAATATTGATGAAAGGGACCAGGGCCTCTGATATGATAGGTTTAACATAGGCATGATCGCAAGAAATGACTGAAAACTGATGATAGGATTTTAGTGGCCCAGGGTCGGAGCTTTGAAAAAGCGGCTTGGCAACAGTCATAACGATTTATGATGAGGAAATCCCTAGGGTTGGTAGGATGTCCAGGGTGGGTATATGTTAGTTATGAATGTTGTGGTGGCTTTTCGTGAAAGGTGTGAAGCTTCGAACAAAGGGTTATTAGGGACTACTGTCATGGGAGAAAATGTGGATGGATGGGTAGGGGATGTTGACCTAAAAACTATTTGTACACTTTCCAAAAGAATAAAAAATGGGTTTGGATTGTACAAAACACAGATACCAGTACCCCAAAAACATGAAAATGATTGCTCATTGATGATGTGAGGAAGGTGTTTTTAATGAGGGTGGGGGCCCCATTGGTTAGCACGGTGCGGGGGTGATGAAGCGGATGGAAAATATTGCAGATGGGATATGTTGATAGAGGGGTGGTTGGCCAAATGTGAGACGCGGTGATGCATGTTCGATATACTTACAAATATGGTAGTCCGGGAAAGGGGTTTTATCATGATATGGTAAAACTTGAATTAATGCATGATGGATGGGTGAACATGAAGTGCTTCTCGGAATGTGGGTGTTATGGCCATGACATCATAGTTTTTAATGCATGGTCTAATTGAGTGATGGATTACATGGATGGGGATGCTCTACCGATCAATGAGGATGTTTATCATGTGAAATGTGGGTAGATGATAAACATGGTCAGGCGTTTGGAACCTATGGTTTATGGAGAAATGATGTCAATATATGCAGAGTTTTTTCTAAGAATGTATCATGCTGAGGGAAAAATGATACCTACTCTGGGATCTTCAGTGACTGGGGAAATAGGTGGTTTATCATATTGTGTAATACCTATAATAAATACCCCAAGTGAAAGCATATTTTTCATTCAAGTATGTTTACAAATGTGCTGAATGAAAAAATGTTAAGACAGGGCATACCTGTAGGAACTGAAAAAAAAATAAAAAAATTCAGAGGCATGAATGTGTGAAGCCTCCTTTGGGCGTTATGAGGCCCTGATCACTGTGTTTCTTTCGATTTCACAATTGGGATTTCTGAGATCCCGTTATGTTCCCTCAAATAATTTGAAAAAGGCGATATATAGGTCAATATGGCTCATTTCAGTTCATTTGTGTCATTTGGGAGTTGAGAGTTCGAGAGGTTAGAGCTTGTTGCTGAGCCTTTCTTACTGTTGTGGTCATCCTGTTTACCAGGGATTTGCATCATTAGTGCTAGGTAGGCCCCATAACATCATAAATTTCAATTTTTTTGAGCTTTACTATTAACAATTTCGTAGATATTTGTCTGGAACATAAGCTATTTTTGGCCTTGAACGTGCTGGCGGTCAAGGTACAGGTGCAGAGACCTCCACGGAAATTTTCGTATTTGCACTAAGATTTAACATTCATGGGAAATTCTATGTGTGACTTCCCCATATGTATGAAATACAGACACGCGGTCAACGTGCCTATTCGAGGAATGGGCACGTCGAAAAAGGCAGAGAAATTTTTTGAAGAATTTCTTGAAAATTTTAATTTTTTATGTCACTAATTTGTGTCTATTTGGTGGCAGGATGTTGTGTAGAGAGTGAGACTATTTGGATCTACGTATTGCGGTGGCACATGATGCCAAATCCCGTCAGCAACTCACTCAGTGGGGTCTTCTCAAGTTCCTTGAAAATGACCTCCTGTGGTCGTCGGGTTGTTTGTTGCACTACTTGGTCCATTGCTGGAATAGGCGGTGCAAAGTGATGGTGCTAGGAGGACATGTCAATCCTATCCATCCAGAGATGGATATATACTTTGTGATTGGTTTTTTGCCTCAAGGTGAGGCACTTCCCCATCCACTCCCGCTTGGGAGTGTAGCACTCAATCACTGGTCGGAGCACCACTGTGGCAGGGCGCCATTGTCAGAGGGGTGTATCATTATATCATATGTGACTGACCTAGCCAAGTGATGTGATCTACCTATGATTGTGAGGTTGAATGGGTCATTGTTGCTGCACAGGGCATCACGACCTCAGATCGGTGTTATGCACCAGCTTCGAGTCGGGTATTTCTTTGACTTTTCTCGTCATTGTTATGACAGTATGGTGGCCCAGCTAGCGAAGGTCTGGGGAGGATCTAAGCTATTCACCTATGCTAGCATTCTATGCATCATTATGTTTGAGGGAGTGGTGTTTTTCTGACCTGTGGTGGCCGTGCCTATGGGTTTTCATTCAGACCCTCATATGAGGCAATGGGCCCCAGTGATGCCTCACAGAGGTGGAGGTGAGGCGGGCCTCTATTGGAATGCAACCACAGAGGCTTGGTTTGAGGAAAACCCTCAGATATTTCTCTAGTATCCATACTTTGGGATGGACTATCAGGGAGATCCGGATATGGGTCTTCTTGTTGGGTATGTGTGTGGACTAGAAGGTATGTTTTTTTGTTTTTTTCACTTATTGGGTATTTATGATGTGTATATTTATGTGTGTATTGTAGTGACAATGACACTATATTTTTTTTATCTTGCAGACATGGGAGTGGTTGGATGGCTCACCGCTCATTGGTGGGGCACCAACCCAACCGAAGGGTTAGAGGAACTCAGCCCCAGGTTTGGGGGCAGGGGGGAGATCTAGGGTAGCTTCAAGGTGGAGGACCCAATGATGGAGCTGGCCTTTCCAAGACGGGTAACAACGCTATTACTTCCTAGTACACTGCGGTGATTACTCATGTTGATGCACGTATAGCGGCGATGGTGGAGAAGCTTACTGCATCAGAGGGTCGAGCCACTAACTTAGCAGATGATTGGAATCGAGTGGATATGTTGACCCAGTGTATGTCGACCCATGGGTTCATTGATGATCTGGATGACATTTGGCTTGAGACGTTGATGGCCTAGGAGAGGGGCTATCGTCGGACTTTGCAATGTGTGGCGACTTTAGTTTTGGCAGCTGCCCTAGTGCTAGCACGAGGTGCAGTTGTGGGTCTTGGTGGCCCACTTGGTGGGGCTCAGCCCTAAAGACATTTTGTACACAGGAAAAGCACCCATTATGAGGATGCTTCCCTAATTTTTGATGACACGTATATGTATATTTTCTAGCTGACCTGATGCATCCTGACGGCATCATATTATACCTTATTCTTTGTAGCTAATCTGATGCATACTCCATTGGTGGAGAATAGCGATCGGTCAGGGTAGTAGATGACCTAGGCAGGTGCTGCTAGAGTTTTAGACCATCATGATGCTCCATCAAAAAATCCAAAATAATTATTGGGGGGATGATCCATTTATGACAATAAAGCACTTTTTGGACAATTATGTGATAAAAAACAAAGTTTTCTATGGGCATTCTATCCCTAGGGCTGAACCCTCTTGACCTCTATGGGTAAAATTTCTTGAGGTAGAGTCCATTGACAAGGTTTCTTAGGCATATTCCATCTGGCTCTGTTAAGATGTATGCCCCTTGGAGGAGACAATGTTTTATGACATAGGGACCTTTCCACAGGGTTTCGAACTTCCTCGGACCTAGGGCTTCTTTTGCAACATCATAGAGGAGGACTAACTCCCCCTCGACGAGTGTTCAAGGGGTGATGTTGCGATTGAATGATGGTTCCACCCACTTTTTATGGGCCTCGTTGTGTTGTAGCAACTATATCCGACTTTTATCGACGAGCTCTAGGTATACTAAGTGTTGCTCGAGAGACTAGGTGTCATTGATGAGTTCGATGGTAGTATTTAAGTTTGGGATTTTGCATTCAATGGGAATCATGGCTTCAACACTGTACACTAAGTGGAAGTGTGTGAACCCCATTGATGTTTTCTCTACCATGTGGTACACCCACAGGGAGGATAAAATCATGTGTTGCTAGTTTGTTTTGTGTTTATTCACCATGCGATGTAAAAAAATTTTGAGTACTTTGTTCACAGATTCTACTTGACCATTGGACTAGGGGTAGTATGGTGAAGCGAATTCATCTATGAATCTGAGGTTATGAGATAGCTCGTGGAAAACATCATTTTCAAAGCTTTTTCCATGGTCGGAGTTGGTACACCAAACTGGGCGGTGACATCATTGAACAAAAATTATGAAATAGTTTTTGTCGTGTTGTCGTATGTGGGCATGGCCTCTGCCCATTTGGTGAAGTAGTTGACGGCCACAGTAACATACTTATGGTTTCCTAACGATGTGGGGTTTCAAGTCATGAAGTCGATCCCCAATTTATAGAAGGAACCAGCGACTATGATAGGGTGTAGGGGAGAAGGTGGCGCTGTTGCCTTATGAGCAAAGCGTTGACATCGCTCACACATTTTGACTACCGAAATGCAGTCGTAGAATAACATGGGCGAAAAATATCATGCTTGTATAAATTTTCGGGTAGTGGCCATTCCAGATATTTGGCCACCAGTAGCTCCGATGTGACAATCATTAAGCGCTTACTCACCTTGGTCGTGAGTGAGGCATCAACGTAGAATGGTGTCAATGCCTCATCGGTAAAAGAAATCTCCCATGAGGAGGTATCGGGGGGCCTGGTGGCGTATGCACCTGTGATCATCATGAGTGAGCTTTGGTTTGAACTTTTGGGTATGTAGGAATAAGATAATGTATCCACACTAGGGGTTGTCAGTCATCACTAGGAAGAGATGTTCATCTGGTAGTGAATCGTTGATGGTGATCCCTTGGTTTGACTTGGGAGGTCAGCGATGACCTCAGATAAAATTAAAGCCTTCTTACTCTTGGGTGATCCAAATTGTAAGTAGAAATATTTTAGAATAACTACCTAGCTAGCATATTTATGGTTCACCAAACAATGGGTGAGAAGATATCTCATGGCATTGATATCTGCGATGACTGTTGTAGTCCTTAAGATAATGTAATGGTGAATTTTTTGGACTATGGGTATCAATGCTAGGGCAGTATTCTCTTCAGGATCATATCTTAATGTGGGGCCAGATAAAGTTTTACTAACATAATAAATTACATGCTCTTTCCCATCGGGGCCTTCCTAGATTAACACCCCGACCAATGCGGTCTCAAATGCTGATAGATACAAGGTGTAATCCTTGTTGTAGGTTGGTGGAATAATCAATGGTGTTGAAGATAATGTGTCTTTCAGTGCCTCAAATGATTGCTGGGCTTGATCATCCCATTTGAATGGGATGTCCTGATGGAGGAGGCATAGGAACCCCTGAGCGCAAGTGGCATAGTCTGGGACAAAGCATCTCAGAAAATTGGCCTTTCCCTGCAAGTTTTGGAGTTTCTTGAGGGTTGGAGGTGGTGCTACCGCTTTGATATCTTGGACCTTGAGGGCATCCACTCTAATCCCTTTATGAAACACAATAAAACCTATAATTCATCCTATCATGATGCAAAAGATGCACTTGAGGGGATTCAAGTGTAGGTTGTATCGTCGGCATCATAGGAATACCAGTCAGAGATCCTCGAGATGACTAGATCACTTCTTGGATCGAACAATGAGGTCGTCCAAGTAAGTGAGGATGAGGTGTGCCAAGTCATGAAATATGTAATTCATGGCCCACTGGAAAGTTGCTCGAGCACTTTTAAGGCCTAATCGCATCACCTGGTATGCAAACATTCCCCATGGGGTGGTGAATGCGGTCTTGTATCAGTCGGTGTCATGTATTTGGATTTGATTGTACCCAGAGAAACCATACATGAAGGAGAGGGCCTCGTGTCCCTCGTAAGTATCGATGACTTGGTGGATGAATGGGGTAGGGTAATTTTCCTTCGGACAGGCTTTGTTCAAATAAAAAAAATAAGTAGAAATGCATATGCTTCCTTGTTTTTTCATGACAAGAACGTGATTAGAAACCCACATTGTGTAAGAAATGGGGTAGATGAACCCAGCTTTGTTGATATAAAAATGGGTGGATAACTTAAAATGCTTATGTGCAAGCACTCCCATTCAGCTAAACAAATAAATGATCGTGCTTATACATGACTGTGCGAAATTAATAGTTGAAAAACAGGTGTAATTTTTTTTAATTGTTTAAGTGCGTTAAGAAGATTTTTTTTTTCTTTCCAATATTAAGCATGTTCAACAACCATCTAATGCAGCCAATAAGAATCAACACATAACATCAAATTTAATAAAGGATTTCACCCTAATATCGTGGGTTGCATCTCCTAGTGCTCTTGTCAACTGTTTTGGCTCTTTGGGATTATGATGAAAGATTTATTTTACAAGTAAATAAATCAACTCCAATGGTTATTTCAGTGGTACCATTGGGTTCAGAATATCATCATATCCTTTTCATGGAAATCATCACTCTGAAGAAAGATCTAGGCTTCCTTTGACATGATTTCTGTTGTCGGTGCCTTAAGCTTCCCTAAGCTTCACTATGGCACTAACTCTTTAAGAAATCATTTTTTGTCCTGAAAACCTTCTCTACTATCTCTAACACATATCATACCTCTAAAATAGACTGTTAATTTTCTCAAAATGAGTACTAGCTTCCCAATCTAGGCCTCCATCCACTGTTGGCCCTAGGCTACCCAAAACTTCCATGTGGATCTTCAACCTTCAGAAGTCTTCAATTGTCTCTTCAAATATTTTCATTGGATTCAAATATCAAAAATAGTCAAAATATACTATTCATTTGCAGAAATTGGCCTCCTGCTACTCCGATTTCGCCTCCAACACTTGGTGGCACCGCGTGGCTTTAGGGTCACTGAAAACTTCTATGAAGCATATCGACTTTTAGAAGTCCTAATAATATTCTTCAAACTCCATCAATGGATTCATATGTATAAAAATAGTCGAAATAAACTATTGGTTTGCTGAGAATGGATACCGGCTTCTCTGGATAAGCCTCATTCTCCTGCTGGCACATGATGGCCCTAGTGGCCCCTAGAACTTCCCTTAAGAATATCGGCCTTAAAAAGTACTCTAAAGGCTCTAAAAACCAAACCATTAGTTCCATAATGTCTAAAACATCTAAAATTGACTATTGGATTAATGAGAAAGGCCTCTAGCTGCTCTGGCTAAGCCTCTTTCTATTGCTAGCGCCTGATGGTGCTTGTGGCCCTTGGAAATTCCCTGAAGAAAAACCCTATTCAAATTTCCTTTGATGGCTCTACAAACCTCACCAATGAGTCTGGATTTTCCAAGAAAGTCAAAATTGACTATTCACACTCCAAAATTGGTCAAATCTAGCTCAAGATAGAGCCTAAACCAATTTTGTCCAGTGTCCCCTAAATAGGCTCCACTAAAAATGGAGAAACTTAACTTAGCTGAAGGTAAAGTAGGAATCTACGCCATTTTTGGGGCGTGAATCAACTCTTTTGCCAGGTTAACCACAACATTTAACTCTAACCATCGGCATGTGAACAACCTCCAGGTTTGATGGTGGATTTGCGGGCTAACAGTCAAAGTTTATGGTTTTAAAACTATAGGCATGTGACGACATGAAAATGGTGGAAGAAACAGATAGTTTAAACCATAGGTATTTTCATTCAGCGCTTGGTTCCAATCTTAAGGACACATGGGGAGGGGTTGGTCCCTTCACTCCCCCAAACGTATTTTCGTCAAATGTTAATTATCACCGCTGACCCATGATTGTTAAGTCACACAGTAGAGCAAGCAGTGGAGAGCTATAAGTACATGCAGGAGGTCTTCGGGTCAATCCCAAGTGACCCAAACAAAATTTTGAACAAATTTCCTGGGCCACGTGGCAGCCTCCCATTGGCCAATCAAACCACGTACATTGCATTTGCTAATAGCATGCTGACACTTGTCCAAATATTACTGGCCTGGAAGGAATATTCTGGGGAATATTTTGAGGAATATTCCAAGAATATTCCCTATAATATTCTCTCTCTTTTTTAACTTTTCAAGATGCAGTCAAACTTGGTCAAAAGCGAGAAATTGCAGTTTACTGGACTTTTCAAATCGTGATAACTTCTTCATACAGTGTTGGTTTTTCAAACTGTTCATGATGCCAGAATCAAGAAGATGAGATATATTTGGTCACTCAGGTTCGACACAATTATGAAAACTTTGAAATTTGAGCTATTACTTAGGTCCTTTATCCAAATCTAATCACTCCTCCCCATTGGGAATCTTTTGGACCCCAAAATACTGATTACCTGAAAATTTCAGTGGATGAGAGTAAATCACCCTCACTTTTCCAGCCTCCGGACACTTTCCTTGCATGGCTTAGTGCCTTTGAATGACAACTCGAAGGTAGTCAACACTTCCCCTCTTAGATGCTCTTGTCCTCCTGTCAAGAATTGTCTTCCTTGAGTTCAGCCAGAAATTTCTGGGAAGAAATTTATAGAAGGTAGTTAAACATCATGTCCTTGATCATCGATCCAAGGTGGCTCAAACAAACATGATATTGCAATAGAAAACATGCACACATAACTAAAATTTGCATATGTACCAATGAATGTATGTCTTACTAGGTCAAGAAGTCAAACCACTTCTTACCAAGACACTTCCATGGTGATTATTTCTACTGAAAATCTTCTTCATGTGAAACATCCGTTCTAACATCAATGATGTAATCTTTGGTTCCAATTTCACCAGTCTTTCTATCCTCTTGCTACAAACTCTTCGGATGATTAGTTGGATGCAATGTACCACATTGGGCAATAACATGTCCCTTCTTCTGGAAATGTGTGCAAGTCTTTTGCACCTTCTTTACAAGTTGCCTTCGCTTCAACTATTTCATGTACGCCTTCATCCTCTTCCAGCATTTTGAAACATCATGGTTACATGTACCAAAATATGCACATCAACTCTTTCTTCTTTTCATGCATGCAGAATTTTCATGCCTTGCTGAAACATAATCAACTTGACTATGGGAAGAATTATACTTCAAAATTTTTTTTGCATGTCCATCCTTTTTACCTTCTTGAGGAGATGAACTTATAGAGGTTCCAGCTTCGCCATAAGTTGCACGTGTAAAGACACTTTCCTACAACATATACTTCAAACAATGGAATCAACTTGAAAATAAACTTGAAATGTTTATGGTTTAGAACTGGGAGCAAAAGTTCTTTTTGAAGTTGCCGCAAATTCCTTCATAGCTTTGGAGTTTTCGCCATAAGATTGAACATATCCAAGACCAAATTTATTAGGCCTCTCCTCAACTAAAATAGGATCAATCATGCCTTGTGCATGTTTTCCTAAACCCTTGCCTTCATAGCCCATTTTAAACATCAACTTGGACCCTATTCCTCTAGTGTGATTTTCAAATGAACCTACACATCTTTCTAAAGAGGAAATTGGAGACAAATTTGAGAGAATTACCTCTACTTCATGCATGTTCTTGGTTAAGGCCTCTTGGGCTTGATAGAGCTGCATCTCCATCTCATGAACTCTTTGAAGAAGTCCTCCCTTCTCTTGGTTCATAGCAACCAATTTCTCATTAATTCTAGTGCTTTCTCTTCTATCGTCATACAGAGTTCACACCATATCCTTCAGGATGTAGAAGTCTCACTTCATATCTACATCGAAGAATCTTGTGAAGGAGGAGGATTTTTAAACCTCACTTGATGAATTTGTCATTATGAAAATGAACTAAATAACTTCAATCAACAATTCAAAAATATTTCAAAAGAAATTGACAAAGGTTCTGAACAAAATGGTTGTAGAGTCAATCTCTTCTTCAAGAAGCCACTTTTGAAAACACCCTCTTGTGCTTCAAGGGTTTCCTTGAGGTCCTTTGGGTAAGGAGAATTCCCTCAGCCTTATTTCTTATTTTCCTATTCTGGACTTAACTAACAGTAGCTTTCCCTTCACTTGTAGCAAACTCAAACTTATAAGCATCAATGAATTTGCAAATAATAAATTTCTTTGCACTGTTAAACACCTTTCAAGTCAAACAAGCAACCTAGTGCTTTGTCAAGCAAGAAAATTAATCTTTGTCAATCAAGAAACCTAGTGCTATGATACCAAATTGATCTAAAAATGGGTGGATAACTTGAAATTATTATGTGCAAGCATCTCCCACTGAACTAAACATATAAATGATCGTGCTTATACATGATTATGTGGAATTAATACTTGAAAACATGTGTATGTTTTTTAACTATTTAAGTGCATTAAGAAGATTTTTTTTTGCTGATATTAATAATGTGTAACAACCATATAATGCAACAAATAAACATAAACATATAGCAGCAAATTTAATAAAGGATTTCACCTGAATATCATGGGCTATGTCTCCTAGAGCTCTTATCAACTGACTTGGCTCTTTCGGATTATGATAAAAAAAATCTTTTAAAAGTAAAGAAATAAACTCCAATGGTTATTTTGGGCTGTACCATTGGGTTTATAATACATCATACCCTTTTCATGGCTGTCATCACTCTGAAGAAAGATCTAGGCTTCCTTTGACATGATTTCTGTTGTCGGTGCCTTAAGCTTCCTTGAGCTTCAGTGTGGCACTAACCCTTTAATAAATCATTTTATCTCCTTGAAACCTTCTCTAATATCTCCAACACATATCATACATCCAAAATAGAGTGATAATTTTCTCAAAATGAGCATTGGCTTCCCAATCTAGGCCTCCATCCACTGTTGGCCTTGGGCTGTCCAAAAATTCCCTCTGGCTCTTCGACCTTCAGAAGTCTTCAATGGATCTTAAAATAATTTCATTGGATTAAAAATGTAAAAAATATTCAAAATAGACTATTCACTTGCAGAAATTGGCCTTTGGCTACTCTGGTTTCACCTCCAACACCTGGTGGCACCCCCTGGCTCTTGGGTCACTTAAAAATTATTTGAAGCATCTTGACTTTCAGAAATCCTCAAAAGCTTCTTAAAACTCCTTCAATGGATTACCATGTATCAAAATAGTGGAAATAGACTATTTTCTTGCTAAGAATGGATACTGGCTGCTCTAGATATGCCTCATTCTCCTGCTGGCACATGATGGCCCTGATGGCCCCTAGAAATTCTCTTAAGAATATCATCCTTAAATAATCCTCTACAGGCTCTTCAAACCACACCAACAGTTTCATAATGTCTGAAACATCCAAAATTGACTATTGGATTACTAAGAAAGGCCTCTAGCTTCTCTGGCCAAGCCTCTTTCTGTTACTGGCCCCTGATGGCCCAAGTCGCCCTTGGAACTTACCTGAAGAAAAAAAATACTCAAAAGTCCTCTGATGGCTCTACAACCCTCACCAATGAGTCTATAGTGTTCAATAAAGTTGAAATTGACTATTCGCACTCCAAAATTGGTCAAATCTAGCTTAAGATAGAGCCTAAAACAATTTTGTCCAGTGTCCCCTAAATCAACTCCACTTAAAATGGAGAAAATTTACTTAAATGAAGTTAAAGTATGAATCCCTACCATTTTTGGGGCACTCCCCAACTCTTCCACCAGGTTAACTACAACATTTAACTCTAACCATCAACATGTGAACAACCTCTATGTTTCATGGCAGATTTGCATGCTAATAGTCAAAGTTTACGATTTTAAAACTGTAGGCATGTGAAAACGTGAAAACGGTGGAGGTAACTGATGGTTTAAACCATCAGTGGTTTCGTTGGGCACTTGGTTCCAAGCTTAAGGACACATGGGGAGGGGCTGGCCCCTCTGCTCCCCCAAACATATTTTCATTAAACGTTAAATATCACCGCTGACCCATGATTGTGAAGTCACATGGTAGAGCGAGTGGTGGAGAGCTATGCGTGCATGCAGGAGGTCTCGAGTTCGAGCCCCGATGACCCAAAAAAAATTTTGAACAAATTTCCTGGGCCAAGTAGCAACCTCCAGGCCTGCCACGTGGTGGCCTCCCATTGGCCAATCAAACCACATACAATCCATCTGCCAATAGCATGCTGACACTTGTCCATATATTACTGGCCCGGAAGGAATATTCTAGGAATATTTTGAGGAATATTCTAGGAATATTTTGAGGAATATTCTAGGAATATTCTAAGAAATATTCCAAGAATATTTCAGGAATATTTCCTGGAATATTCTCTTTTTTTACTTTTCAAAACCCACTAAAAAATGGTCAAAAGAAAGAAATTACAGTTTACTTGACTTTTCAAATCGCGATAACTTGTTCATACAATGTCAGTTTCTCGAACCATTCACATCACTGGAATCAAGAAGATGATATATATTTGGTCAATTAGGTTCGGCACACTTCTGAACACTTTGAAATTTTAGCTATCACTTAGGTGCTTGATCCAAATATGATCATTTGTGAAGCTTGTCGATTTCTCATTTAATTTCTTCTGCCTTGGATGGGTGCATTTTTTCTTATGTACAGGTGGTACGTCAGGCCAGGTGTCAATGTGGTGCTCTACTAGAGGAGGACTAAGCCTTCAAATTTCCAAGTAGTCCCATATGAAGATATCTCGATAATCTTGCAACAAATGGGTGTAAGAGGTTACCTCGTCTGGGGAACATGCTGCCCCCAACGATATTTCTTCGAATTTCTTAGGGTTTTGAGAGATAGTCACCTTGATGGTAAGAGAAATGTTTGACATGTTCCCTTCTTCGAATGCATCAGGCACCGGAATGGTATTCTTGAACCAATCAAATTTACCTGATGGAAGGAAATATTTTGATTCAATTACGTAAAACTCTTGGTTTCCTGGATTGTTAGGGCCGAACATCATTTCAAGAAGAAAAAAATGAGCGGTGATGCATTGCATCCCATGGATAGTCTCGTTCCATCATGGCCTGAAGAATATCCTCATCTGAGTGGAATAAGGATCCTAAGGGGGATTGAGTCTACACAAGGCCGTGAGGAAGTGGTTCAGTCCTAATGGAGTTGGTCGACAGACATGAATAAAATTCCATTATCGATGTGGTTGACAGGGTGCAGATAGAATGGGTTTGCACCATCGTTGGTACATCTACTCTCATAGTTGCAGCTGACTTGACACCAATGAATGATGAGCAGAAAACCTAAGTCATGGCTCTGATACATGATGATATCAATTTTATATGATGTATTTTGTGATCAACATTTGGTGGGGGAGGAATTTCCATCGTGGTGGCTTGCATGAGTGCAATTATAGGTTCCTCACAAGGTGCACCAAGAGTATTTGCACTTTCTGAGATTTGGAAATTGTGCTTGGTGCAGAGGTGCCTGAATGTTTCCATTAATGGGCATGCCTCTATTTTTTGGTTTTGGCTAGTGCAAATGGTGCATGGTACCATGGCGCTTATCAAGTAGATGGTGTGAGACCCAACACTACTCTTTGTCCTTGAAGTGGAAGCTCGAAAAGGATTAGGCGTAGGGAAAAGATTACGTTGCTGTCATCTCTAATTTTTTGGTTTTGGGAGGTCTAGCTCTCTTGGGGAGTGAAAACGTAACACTACTCTTGCCACTTGAAGCCTTGGGAGGTGCTCACAATTCATTGTATGGTGGAAATGTGAGCAGATCCTAAAATAGTAGTGTGTGATCTTCTCTTGGTTAGAGAGATTTTTCTGATGGATAGGGGAGACCATGCGAAATTTTTTTGTGAGGTCCTTTAGTTCTTTACACTGATTGGACTGGTGGTTAATTCTGTTGTATATCCTACATGATACCCTAGACTAGACATGGGTCCTGTTAGGTCTATGCATCTTTTTTACTTGCCCAATGTTTTGGTATGAAAATGGGGTAGGTTTCCCGAGGGAAATCTGCCTTACATTGGATTCTCTAAACTAACGACTGGCCATATCTTGGTGCTTTGTTTCTAATGAACATATGATGTCTATTAGCAGACACACTCGAGGGATGTAGATATAATGCTTAGCATGATGGTTTCCCTGACATACTAGACAAGAACATGTTTCTTGGGTATTCGCTTCCCTCAAAGTTGGTGAGATGACTAGATACCATCGGTGTAGCGATTCTAAGTCTGGGCATTTGGCGATCAAATGGTTGCATGTGTTGCATAATGCACAAGTTTATATTCTTCATGGAGGGTAGTTAGGGGTGACTGTGGCTCCCTAATCGTTTTCTTTTCTGCTGACAGAAAGAGAATGGATATACTTGGCACATCCTCCTACGTTGTCAAGTTGTCCATGGATTATGTATTCGAGCCGTATTCTAAAGAGAGGCATTTGATGGCCGTGCATATCTTGGTTAATGCTAAATGAAATTGAGGGATTAATTGGAAATGATGTAATGGGTGATTGTGAGAACATATCTGACACGAATATTGGGTAGCTCACAGGCCAAAATAGTACACACTGTCAACTAGATACCATATTTGGAACAAATCTAGGGTTGCAAAGTTGTTGATGAAATTATTGTGTTCATCGCAAAGTGCATAGCGTTGGATAGGAGGAGGAGGGACAAATAGGATTCTTTCTGGTGACTTTCACGCCTCTTGAAAGTATAATATGACCCTAGGTTATTCCCCATTTGACTGCATGGGTGAATCCTCCTGATATGATTGTTCTATGGCATGTAAGGCATCCCTATATCGTGGTATTTCTGGAAAATGATGAGTGTAATTACCATAATTTAATTGTTATAGATAGCGCATGCATGGTTGGTACACAATTATTTGCTTGGTTATTTGTGTTTGGTTCCTTTTTACAGGAACTTGTGGCCACGGTATTTCTTTTGGAGCTTAGGAGTGGTTTCAATTCGTCTAGCTTCGGGAAGATATGGGTAGGGTGGCCTACAATATTTGACACTACAAAAGATTGTAATTCCCTTGGCAAGATGGGGTTTTCTATCTTCTTCCCTTTGCTATAGGTTTTCTTGGTCATTTTAACTGGCTTTGCGATGGGGGTCTCTTTAACTGATATGGTTACGACAGTTTCCTTAACAAGTGGGGCCTCCTAACGAGTGATGGGGGTTAATCCTGTAGTGATGATGCCCATGCTTCTTGACATGGCAGGTGGGACCAAGTACCAAACTGGTATTCCGAAACATATGTTAGGAAACACTACCATTGCCAAAACTTGTTGTGACACAAAACTAGTTGGAGGGTATACAAAAGGAGTTTTGGATATAGCATAGGATAGAGAGGTCATCGTGCTAGAGGCCTCAGTTTTGTTACTACTATTCTCTGTCTCCTAGATAGCATCAGTGCTTGATGTTGAAATCATGCACACTGGGGCCCCTGTGATATCAGCTAACGATTATGGTATGAGGGGGGGATATCCTAGGAATGATCTCAGGATAGATGATGGTATGAATGGGCCAGGGAAATATTCTTGGTACCGTGTGAGTGATTCTGCAGACGTGTCTGCATAGGGTAGAATGACATCGTTGTGTGTCATGGGTCGCTTGTCATGGTATGTGGATTGGTCGATGATGATGATGCGTTCCTCTTGGGGGAACATCATGATACGCAAGATGGAGGATGCTATGGAAAACATAGTGTACATGTAACTCCACCCAAGGAGTACATTTTAATACAGCTAACTGTACAAGAGATCAATGTATTAAGGACTATCTTGTTGGTCGAGCAGACTTGGACATTTCGATAGAGGCTGACGGGAGCAGAAGGGCGTCTGTCGTATGCTTCGAGTGAGATGTCTGATGGCTTCAGTTCAAGAGATCCTAAATTCTGCCTAACTCTTTTTAACATGATGCATGTGGATGCGCCTTCGTCAATGATACATTGGTGGATAGTGATGTTCTGGGCTGACATCAGTATCTGGAAGGCAACCAATGAAGGAAGCCTTGGGGTGGCTTTATCTAAGTCAAAAGCCAATAGGCGTGAATCAATAGAGTTTATTGCACCTAAAGTAGAAAGTAAGGATTTTATTTGCTTTGGGAAATAATGTAGGACTTCAAAAGCTGACATAGAAGTGAGAGATTGAGCTAAATCATCCACGATGCTATAATTATGGGCCACTTTGGAGTGGTGTCCTGCTTGCCTTGTTGGTCCCTTAGGCATTTTTTATATAGTCAATGGTGTTGTAGGTACACTCGTGCTAACCCCTGATGAACTAGTGTCTGGTGGAGTATCATAACTTCAATTTTGTGTTTGAATGAACATTTCCTCATCAGTAATATATATTTCGTGGTTGTTGTTTCTGGAATCATCGGGAGGTGTTTTTTTCTATTGGGTACTGAATGCCCCTTGGTGAGGGAAGGGATCCTCCATTATAGTTGATGTCTATGTAGGCCCCCCTTGTCCTCAGTTACCCTGAAGCTTCTTCAGCTCAGGGAGTTCTAGACATTGATGAGTATAATGGCCATACTCACCACAAATAGCGCAAGAGTGGTTGGTCTGAAGATTAGACCTCTTGTTCTACCCTTGGGAGTTACTTGGCTCCTAGTTTGGATTTTGGTCACGGTTTCTCCTATCCTGAAATCTTGAAGGGTGTTGTTGGTTATTACCCCCCTATCTAGAATTTCCATTTTGTTTATTTTTTGGCTTTTTCCTTGTTGCATTAAGAGGATGACTATGATTCTCCTAGTTGTATGATTGGCATGGTTGAACCTAGAAAGGTTGCACAAATTTCACCTGTGTGTTGTTTTGCATTAGTGAGTTTTGTGCTAGGGAGTGGGGATATTGAGGTCCTTGTCCCTGGTTTGTAAATTATTGTTGGGGGGGAGATCTTACATCATTATTCCTAGCTGCGTACTAGGTCTCTATGTGGAAGGGTATGATCCTCATTGCTGATGAGGGTACGATAGTGCCCTATTGGTCTTGTTCTGCTAAGGTGCATGATGAGTCTGATGATAGCCTGGTTGCGGGATGTTCTGGTTAGGATCATACACGTAACTAGGGTATGGGGCACTATTGCCTAGGTGAATTTGGGTTAGTAACCCTATCAATACGTCTGCAGTGTTCAATGCGGCTGGAAATTTTTTATAAGTTTCCAAGCATGGGGAATTAGGCAGGATGTTATAGATTTATCCTAACTGACGATATATCAGCTCGAGTTGTTGGGATTTTCTAATAGCATCCTCTTCGAAAGTAGGTCCTTGAGTTGCCACGTCCTTTGAAAACTCTACCGTGAGATTTTTTAGGAATAGGTCCAGTAAAACTCGATCATCGAGTTTGGCTTTACAAAAAATTCGACGTCACCGCCATTCATGGAGATGGTCTGAGATATGGACGACTGGTGTTTATATAAAATTCATCAGTAACTCCATTCCTGAATCGTGGTGGATGGGTAACTGGAAATATGTGAGGAATGCAGTAGCTAGGGCACTCAAGGTTCCATGTGAATTAGAAGGCTGCTCCACATACCATTTCATGGTTGGTTCGGTTGAGGGGCACTGAAATAGTCTTAATCGAATAATATCATCAATAATATTGTTCGAAGAACACCATAAATGGAAATTTATTACATATTTTCCAGGGTCTTCCACTTTCTTCCCTTCGAAGTTCGGAGTTTATGAAGGGAGCTTTGTGGGCATGGGGGCCAAATGGGATTGTGTGCAATGGGGTCATTTGTTTACTTTGATAGATCATGTAAGTTTAAATATTCTAATAATGGTAATTGTGTGTTGAGTGCTATTTTAGACTATGAAAACACAGGGTTCTGGTTATGTATGGGGATTTTCTGTGACATACATGTTTGTGTGTTCTATTGGCTCGCTCCTCTACCCTCTACGGGTTGTGGAAGGAGTGGTTTGTGGTGACCCTGAGGGGGTATCCACAAGTGTGGTGTTGGGTGACCCTTGGGGGTTCCCAACTAAAGATGCCCTGATAAAGGATGAACCAATAAGGGTGGTTGTGTTCTGTCTCTGATGGTGAAATGGAAAAAGACCTAGAAATCCTCCCTCTAATGGGGGGAGGTCCAAAAAACGTCTAGATCGACAAGGTCATGTTGGCTTCGTTATGGTGTTGACTAGGTTTGATTTTGGAAATATTTTTCATTTTTATGCGAGGATAGAGATTATATATCAAAGAAAAAAGAGATCACATACTTAAAATACAATGAAAATAAAAGGTTAATTTCCCTTTAGATTAATCCTATGTGATCAGTCAATCAAAAAATCGTTTTTTTTGTTTTTCTCATCTGATACTCAAAAATCATAGATGACCTAATCATCCTCACACTCTCAATTGTAAATGGGACTTGTGAAGATATATTCTGGTGGGTACTAGGGCCAACATCCCAAAATAACTAGCAATGATTTCCAGTAGTCAAAGAATCGACCAAGGTAATGGAGAGAGGATCTAGTTCTACCTGCACCGTCACCTATAGAGAAGGATGCCCTAGATTTGGCGACTAAGTACCTTCATCGCATGTGAGAGTTTGAGTCTTGAGCTTCTTGGTATTCAACTACCAGTACTGAGCATCAAATGGGTTAGGTAGCCCCATATAGTATCGTACGCACTGGGCCTAAGCTTAACCCCCTCTGAATCGGGTCTCTCTGGCGCTTGGAAATTATTTTTTGCGGGTGGATAGACAGGTTTAAAGCTACCTATAAAGTCAACTTCTATGTTTCAAGAATGTAAACTAACCATGGAATCTTATTGGATGCCTACCCCCAATGGTCCTAATCTGAACTATTAATTATCCTATGGCCCCTATGGGGAGATTTAACAATTTCAATTATGGTTAGTTTTAAGGTGGCTTACTTTTCCTATGGTGTGGAAATGTGTGTGATAAAGTGTACAATTAAAATGTTTGTAGGATGCGGATATGTGATGATCCTTTACTCTCCCTCTTAATTAAACTATGTTTTGATTTCCTTTCAAAAAGTAAATGATGAGCGGATAATGGGCTACTTACAATTTTTCCTATTTAGTCTAAATTTTTCACTAAAGGGAGATGGAAAAATATCAAAGTAGAGCATTCATATGCATGCCGAGGGTCACTAAGAGGTGCAAGGGTAGCATATATTACTTGACTTCTTAGATAATTTGATCCTAGTCCCATATCTTAATGCAAAATTTAAACTAAACATAATGAAAAAAAAAATTGAAAACAAAATGGAAACTAGTTAAGCATGCGTGGATATGGGCCAGTTAATCTTTGTTAATTAACTACATGTTTGGTGTCTATTATCACTAAATAAGTTCATTTAGATAGCATGGGGGGATTTTAGCCACTTACTTTCTTCCTAATTAAACTAGGTGAATTTGTGACAATAAAATAAAAACTAGAAATATGCAATAGCTAAGCTAAAATGCAGCTAAAAAATTTCCTAATAGTCAATGGACACCAAAACACAGTGCTGGCAGATTTATTCTGGGTTGCTAGTCACTTTACACTTGTGAAAATTGAAGAAAACTAGTGAAAAAATGGTTCACTGGTTTCAGTGTGGGATTTTTCTACACATGCGCGTTATTCTGTGCGTGTGTCTAAGCTGAACGTGTGCAGACTGGTGCATCTGCCTATGCTGAATGTGCGTGGTTTCTCGACATAGAAAATTTTCGAATCTTCTGAACTGAATCTCTTCACAGAGGATGAATGAGAGAAGCTGGGGAGGAGTAGAGTTGGTCCTGCGGAAATCCTGAGCATAAAAGAGGTTCTACAAAAACACAACCACTTAGCTTAAGAGGAAAAATAAGTGGAGTCACCAATCTTGTGTTGGTGTGTTTAGTGCAAAAGTGTACTAAAACACCAGTGCTTGATAAGAGTGATTTCTAACCTACAAGCAATGTTCACAAGGCAAAAATGAGTTGTTATATGGTTAGTGAAACATCATAACATGTAGAAAAACTAGTTTATGGAACATAGCATGCTACAAACAATAAGAGGAAACAAAACAAAAAATACACATAAACACAAGCTCAATCGAGTAAACAAACTAATAATCCTAACGGAGAACGAATCCCCTCTTATTAGCTCCTGGTGGTAAAGAAGAGGTAGAACATTACACACTTGTAGTGAGTCCTTAGAGCTATGGAGCTCTAATATCCAAAGCAAGGGGGGCTCTCCCCTTAAGCTCTCTTCCAGGCCTCTCTCTTCTCCTTGAACGAGTGATTGAATATCAGATAGTTGATGCACTTCTCCTCTGCGATTGAGATTTTGGATGGCCAACAATTGAATCCCTTCACTCTCTTGTTGCTTGGACAACACACTACTGGTTTTCTCATGGGCAATTTGGCCAGCATAACAATGTGTTCTGAATTTTTCTTCTCATGGTGGAGTTTTATACACAAAATTCAAATCCTCTTCTCTCTCTTGGTACAATTGTGGATAGTGACCCAAGAGTGGTGGTTGATTCATTGTGTGATCACTTGAGATCTCAAGGTGGCTCTTGGCAGCCGTCCTTGGGAGGCCTCAAGTGGAGAATCTTCTTTCTGAAGTGTGTCAAGTGGTCCTGGATGGTGACCTTCCACCATACTTAGGATCGCGTGGCTTATTGAGGGAAAGACATAGAGACCACCACTAATATCTAAGAAAAATGTGCGTGGAGCACACTTTGCATGTGTCTTGTGTGCACAATTTTATAATTTTGCCTCTTTACCTTAGAGAAAGTTAAATTTTCCATATTCTCTAATGTTTTTCAACCTTGTAAATCCTTCTGCTTTAAATTTCATGATTTCTTTTTGTTGTCCGATTTTCCAATGATAAGAATGGGTAAATAAATCAATTCTTTAGGTGGCTCATCATTGATTGAAACACTATAGCTTCATCCCAAAGAAAACTCTAGGTGGTTGTTTATCCCACGCAAACACCTGAGTGATTCTAACCAAATATAATAAGTTCATAAATCCACAATCTTTCAATGGTTTTTTTAACCTTACATGAAAGCCACGCTCTCTGAAAAAAACACATAAAAATCCTTCCTTAGAAGTTTCCTCGGCTAGTGTTATTTTCTAGGATTCCCTTCCATACTAGAGACTACATGATCTCTTTGTTAACTCTATGTTCCCAAGTAGTAATTATGACTATTGCATTATATGTTGATACCTCTTGGTAGTGTATGTGAGAGATACCTTAAGGTAGGAATGATGTATCCACTAATTAGTAATCCTTGCCCCCTTCTACTACAAATATATTAAATGTCTTCATGTTTCCCACAATTTTCATAGTAATCATGACCTGACAACACAACCCATGTTTCTCTTAGTTTTTTTCCTTTCATTTGCTTTTTGTTTGAGCTGAGTTACATATATACCAATCCTTCCTCTTTTAGTTAAATTCAATGCACAATAATCACATTTCATTCCTTTAAACCAACCAAGTTATATATTTAAATAATAACCATTTCCTCAAGAAACCCCCTTCCTCAAGAAATGGAATTTGTGTCCCTTTCTCAACCATTTTAGTATAATTACAATTTTTACAAGAGGGAAAATGATAACTAGGGGTTACCACATTCCCCTACCCTTTGAGAGGAAACATCATACTAAATGTTCAATAGCCTTAAAAAAATGAACATGATTGATATGGATCTTTACACACATATCTCTATACATAAATTACAATGTATTTACAACTTTCTTCACTTATAAATTAGGAAAGGATATATTTCCCTTATTTAATTAGTCATTTACCATGTGGATTTATCAGGCCCAAATTACCTCCACTACAACTTGACTTGTTCTAGTATTTTATTATGGAGAGAAACTTCTCCCTAGTCCAAAATACATAGAGGTTCTGGTTGGAACTCTTCTTTTGGTTCCACCCATAACATAGTCCAACCAATAACATGATTAATGTCCTGCACATATATTTTAAGAAATGAAACATGGAAAACATCATGGATTTTTACTACTGGGGGTAAGTCCATATTATAGGCCACTAGTCCAATCCTTTCAAGGATCTAATAAGGCCCACAAAACTGTCGTGCGAAGTTGACATAGATCCACATCTTCAAGGATATTTTCTTGGTTGTAACTCTCAATTAAACATGCTTCCAAAGTAAAAATTCATTATGCACCCTATGTTGGTCCACATAAATTTTGTGCTTGTATTGTGCCACTTTTAAATATTTCTAATTAGCTGTCATTTGTTGCTCTAGTTCCTTCAACATCTCAGGCAAAATAAGGAGTGTACTCACTGAATCACTCCAACTGATAGGAGTATTGCAAATCCTTTCATAAATTTCCTTGAATGAGATCATCTTCAAATATTCTTGGTATCAATTATTGTAGGAAATTTCTATAAGAGGAAGATATTCTTCCTATTTCTTATGTAGATACATAATAGATATCATCAACATTTATTCAAGGAATCTATGTTTCCTCTCTAATTTCACATCTGTCTATGGATGATATGTTGTACTAAAGGCCAATTTTGTTCCCAAACCTGCGAATAATTCCTTCCAAAATATTGAATTGAACTTGGCATATTTGTCTAAAATTATTTTCATGGAAACTCCATGAGACCTCACAATATCATTTATGAATATTTTATCCACATCACTAGTTCAATTAGTGGATTTAACTACTACGAAATAAGCCACCTTTCTAAACTTGTCAAGCACCACCATAATTTAAATATGTTTCCTGGATGTTTTAAGAAATTGGTGATGAAACACATGGATAACACATTACATTTCCATTGTGGAGTCAGAATGGGTTGCAATAAACTTGTTGGATGTTTACATTCAACCTTGACTTATTGGAATTCTATGCATTTGGAAACAATATAAACCACTTCCTTCTTTAGATTAGGCTAATAATAAAATTTCTTGATGGTCTTGAGAGTATTTCAGTATCCATATGGCCTAAATATGGATTAGCATGTAAATATATCATTGTTATCCTTTTTAAATAATTATTTGGTATGTAGATTATAATTTTGAATCTGACCAGGTGATCCTCTGTGAGATGATATTCCTCATCCTTACCACGATTGCTACATTATTGTAGCCTTTTCTTTATTTTTTAATATTTCTTTTCATGTTTCCATATGCTTTTGATTTTATCTTCGAGATTAATTTCATAAGAACTTATGGCTGCTACATTATTTATTTCCACATTGTTATTGAGTGCACCTGCTAGTCTTTTCTCCTTTCCTTTTATATATTTCATTTCAAATTCAACTTGCTGAGTGTGGATAGTGATCAATCATGCCTTACATTTAACTTAGGTTGTTCAAATAAATATTTAAACTCTCCATGATCATTCATTAGGGTGAATTTCTAAAAAGATTGCAGTTCCTACACTTATTTAATGCATGGATGATGGCATTCAACCTCAAATAACAAGTCCATTAGTTTTCCTCATGTTCATTTAATTTATGGAACTCATAAAAAACTACCTATCCTTCATAAATCAATACTCCACTAATCCCCTCCTTGTAGACACCTATACATACCACAAAATCCATATATGGATCTATAATTCTCAACACTGCTACAATAGTGAGCAACTCTTTTACCTTCTTAAATCTTGTTGCACGCTCAAATATCCACTCAAATTTCTTTCCTTTTCCTCTATAGGGATGCGATAGTATGTTATATCTTTGATAAATTCCTAATTAACCTCCTGTATTAGTATTTCAATCCCATGATCGATCTAAATTCATTAACATTCTTCATTGTTGACCACTCCATGATGGCCTTGATCTTTTCTAGGTCAAATGATATCCTACCTTGGGAGACAATGTGCCCCAAATAGTGTATCTATAACTAGAATAATTCACATTTACTACACTTTTCATAAAGCTTGTGTTCCTTGAGAAACTATAACACTACAACCAAGTTCTTATTATGTTATTCTTTAGTCCTCAAGTATACCAATATGTCATCAAAAAAGGAAATCATAAACCTTTCCTAGTAAGGGTGCAACACACCATATATTAAGAACATGAAGGTACTAGGGGTGTTAGTAAGCCTAAAAGGCACCATTAAAAACTCTAAATTCCCATATCTAGTCTGAAACGTAATTTTTTGGATGTCTTCTTCCTTGATGTGCACTTGATGATAACCTAACCTGTACCTAACCTGAATTTGTTTTTGGAAAAAACTACTACTACCCTCAATTAGTCAAATAAATCATGAATCAATGGCAAAGGATACTAGTTATTTATGGTGAATTTGTAATTCTCTATAATAAATGTAGAGCCTAAGTGTTTTATCCTTATTATTCACAAACATGCCTGGTGGTACCCGTGGAGACACACTTGGCCTTATATAGCCTTTATCCATCATTTCTTTAAGTTGTAATTTCATCTCTACCAGTTTAGATTTAGTCATCCTATATGGTGCCTTGGAAGCTAGTTATTCTCTAGGAATTAACTCAATCAAAACATTTTCCCCTCTATGAGGAGGTAATATTTACACATCTTCTTGAAATACATCTCTATATTACTGTGCTTATCCTTCATTGTTGTGATCAACCTTACTAAAATATGCTTCTGCTTCCCTTTCAATATTCTTATGTTTCCATGATCATCTAGGTACTTGATTGAATTCTCAAAAAAATCAACCTTGTTCCTGTGTGCATATAGTGAATCCATGCCCAATACCATGTTGTACACACTCAATGGTAGCACATTGAGATTAACCATTCTTGATAGTTCTATGAACTCAAGCTGGATAATCTCTTTTTCTTTGTTTTCAAGTAGTTGTCAGATCATTGTTCTCCTCTAAAGATCCTTTAAAAACAAATTCAACTCAACCATCTTTAGTTATTCCTCTAACATTATTCAAATCCTCCCACCATATGTCTTATTTTCATTTTCAAGCTATAGGTGGCTACCTTTTCTTTCATTTTCTTGGAATATTTATGCATTATAAAGAGCTTATTCATCCCAAGTAACCATTCTTCTACATATTCATATTTATTCATCTCTCCTTCAAATGAGGGTGGTTTTTCCTTATTAAACTCCTATGGAATATTCTCTCGTTTACTTCTTTCTTTTATGGTGACGATGAGAATGCCAATAATATCTCCTGGTATTTGAGCTATAATGTCCACTAGAATGGTGTTGATGAGGGCTAGTTATTCCTTTTAGAGTAATCAATGGTGCATTCCCTCTCACATTGTATTCACTTTCCCTTATGTGCCTCTTCCCGGACTTGCTACCAAATTTGCTATTTTTTCTCTCCTTTGAATCAAAATGGCTCTTCCTATCTCTATGAATAACCCCTGGTTCATTCTATCTCTGTCTCTGCATGTATGAGAGGATTTACAATGTGATTACATTTACCTCATATTATTTTTCTTGATATCTTACCAACATTTCACTATCTTCTTTGTATCTCCTTTTCTTAAGTCTTAGGCTCCTCATGGTATCCATCCAATCATGAAAGTATGTGTAATATTCCAAATTAGCTTTCAACTAGTTGGAATATTAATTTTTTATTTTCTCATTTAGATAGATGAATAAGAGGGTAGGGAGACCTATAAATCTCTTTAGTAGGAATCTCATATGGATGTGGGTCTTTTTAGGAGTTGAATAAAGCACCCTTAGGTGTGAATAGGGGCTAAAGAATGTGGACAGGGTCAAATTTGACTAGATCAACAACGTTGTCATGGAGGGAGTAGAGCATTAAAGGAGAACAACACAGTTATGATGGAGGAGTGTATGCATGAGAGTAGCATCTTTAATGAATTGGACCCAAGGTGAGGAAGCTCACCAAGCATAAAAGGAAGATGATGGTAGCCATAGAAGACATGATTTTTATTATTGATATTGTATTGGTTTTGTATGACTATTTACACACTTCAGCTGTTTAGCGGAGTTTACTATGATTTTTAGCACAAGGGTGTTCCCAAGAGAGAATCCCACCTTCATACTCGGGGTACTTTGAGTTCCTACTCAGGAGAGGTATATTTAGTTTCATTTACAAAATTTGGCATTAGGCCAAGCTTCAGCCATCATCCACAGCATAGTATCCTTCAGGACTGCGTTGTTTTGCAGGGAAGTAGTAGTTGAGGATTGATAGGGTTAGTTTCTGAGCTTTTTTTCTAGTGGAGGGATCAACCCTTCATCCAGGACGTTGGTAAGGCAGGTCTTAGTGCATCATTTTTTATTTGGTAGCAATCCAAGTTGTTACCACCATCTATAATGCAGTTTCCCTCATAGACTATTTTATTTTGTTAAGCAGTTGTAGTAGAGGGTTTAGTGCCCCATTTGGTGAGTTAGATTTCTAGTGAAGGGAGTAGCCCTTCATCTAAAATATATATTGGAGGATTTTCATCTATTTTCTACATAAATTCAACCACCTCTATCAGCTATCTAGTTGTAGTGATTATTCAGCCCTAGTGTTGCATATCATCATTTTTGTATTTTGTGTATTTTGGGAAACACTTTCTGGGTTGTCTTGGAAATGTGTTTGGGAGCTTAGATATATATTCCTGACACTTTTGGAGCATTTTATCAGTATATATGTTTATATTTTTTGACTGAAAATATTCCCTCATAGACAGTGCATTCATATCATTCCGACATTTTATGTATTAGCATCATTTCATATTTTAATGTATTGGATCATGGGAGGCTTGTTTTCCTAGCTTGAGTGAATTTTTCCTCAATAATTTGTACTTATTTTATGCTAATAAACATAATGGAATGGCTCTATGATTGTCTCATGTTTTGATCTATTGATATTCACTGCATTTTTCCAGTTTATGTTCAATATTCCTGTCTTTTCCATTTGGAATATTATAGTGGTATGAAAGCATAATCTTGGCTCAGCCGATGAGAGATCACATATATGTCATTGGAAGAAGGAGAATATTCTCACAGAAAGGAGAATGTTTACAAAAGATACAAAGGCAAGACTCCAGTATCAGGAGAAATGAAGGGAAAGGAGCTTTCAAAGCTTCTTCTCCAAACTATGCAGGATATTAACAGAGAAATCAACGAGATGAGGAGGGAAAGACATAAAGATTCCTTTAAAGGGTTTTCACATGAGGAAAGATCCGAAACTTAACATTATTAGTGTGAGCATTCAGCCTCACATTCAGTTCCACAACCCTCTACCATACCTACATTCCTGGCAAGAGAGAAGGAGTAAGGAGATGCACCAAAGGAGGAGACTCTTGGTGACTATCTCGAAGAATATGAATCTCAATATCATAGGTTCAAAGAGCATCTAAACATCCAAGGGTTCTATGAGATCAAGGAGAATAGAAGACCTAGTAATCACAATAGAAGTAAGGGGTGAATGCAACATACTTTCGGTAGATTCTTTCTGCCTACTTTTGATGGGTCGTCCAAGTGCATAGCTAAGGCTTGGGTAAGGAAGTTGGACACCTATTTTCAGCTGCACGAAGTTTTAGAAGTGGAGGCCATTAAGGTAGAAGCGCTACACCTTGAAGGTATGGCTCATGATTGGTGGTTTCATGGTCTTTTTACATTGAGTCATGCAACTATGGATACTTATGTAGAGTTCAATAGGAGGTTAGTGGAAATATTAGATCAAATATATTTAGAAACACCTTTGGTTGAGCTAGCAAAGCTCAAGAAGAAATAACCTTTGCATGAGTTGGTAGGAACGAGTAGACCAACTATGCTCTAGAATTATATTGAGAAGTTTAGAGACTTGAAAAGTAATTTGCCAAGGTCAAGAGCCACAATCCAGCAAGAGCTCTCTTGTCAAGGGGAAGACATGAATTTTCCTCTCTCAAGAGAGGACCAAGACAAAGGTTCTCTTAGTGATGATGGGGTATTCTACAATAATGATGAGGAATAAGAGAAAGATCTGGAAAGAGATACCATCACTGTAGCACCAGGAGGAGATCCACCACCACATGGAGATGGAAATGGAGAAATTACTTCAACTAGAGGAGTCCTTGTATCCTTGTAAGAATTTCCAAATGATATAACATATGTAGACCAGGGTGCAATCCAGGAGCAACATGTGGCAGTATTGATAGACAGTGGGACTAAGCAGTGGAGGAAGTGTGTTCCAACATTGATTATAGTTTTTATGACATACATCATGATAGATCACTTATTTGTGATAAAGACTCTTGACACCAATGTGATGTTGGGTGTGCAGTGGTCGATTACATTGGGGAAGGAAACATTAGACTAGGAGACTTTACAGATGGAAGGATAAGATAAGAAGTATGGCCAAAATTAGGTGATTAGGGGCATAGACACCTATCCATTTCAGGAGGTTTATGCAAAGAAGGAGGAGACTGATTTGTGCAATGGAAGCAGGGAATCCACTCAAATATACATTCTCTTCTAGGCCTTGATGTTTCATTACATGAAGGCATTCCACTAGGAAGGCCCCTTGACTGGGAGATGATCAAAGAGTTCTCACAAAAATATACATCATTCATGGATTTTGCTAAGGAAGGAGCCTTGGGAGAAGCTAGCATAGTGCAGAGAGCCTTTGATTGGCTCAAGGAAGGGATGAAAAATTATCTGATGTTCTCATTTCCATCTCTCACCCAAATACTTGCGTTGGCAGATGGTGATTCAGGATTAGATGGTGGCACAAGCATGGTACCAAGGGGCTACTCCATATCCTTGGAGAAGTAGAAGGTACTTCCACATAGGAGGGAGTCTTCTAAATATGATAAGAGGTTATTGAAATGCTTGCATGCATTGGCCATAATTTAGAAGTTTTGGATGGGCAATGACTTCCAAGAGAAGATTGAACCCCATAAACTTCAGTTTTGTTTTGGGCAAAACTAGTTGCAAGGTGTAGAGGCATAAAAGGTGTCTTTTAAACTCCTATTTATCCTACATTAATTATCAATCCAGGTAAGACTCAAGAGTGTACTCATTCTAAGGCGGAAATTTAATCTAAGAGTAATGCTTTCAACTTGCAGTATAGTGTTTCAAATACAAGAGTAAACAAATGCTGAAAATGGAATCTAATTGCAATGACATGCAACTTAATGTTCTAAAATCCAATCACTCACTCAGCAATCATCAGTCAAGGATGCAGTATTAATAACTCTTTCCTTTGTCAACTGATATAAATGAAATCAAACATAAACAAGATCCTCGATCTGAGAATTTAGACAATAATAGCCAATGTCCTTTACAGTTGATGATCTTACACTCCACAAATAAAAAAATTAATTGGAAATGGTAACTAAGTTAAATCAATAATGCTGCTAATGGAAATAGACTAAAAAATCTCTCTGTAATAACACTCCAAAGAAAAACAAACTCTTGCAAGAAAGGAATAAACAGTAAAGCTAATTAACAGAAATGAACAACAAATCTATTTACTAGAAATGAACAAAAAAATATTTCTAATGGAAATGAATAGCAATACTAAATAGCGAAGCTCTTTATCTGTAAAGCATAACAATACAAATTATAAAGGAATAAGTACTCTTGTTATGGAAAGGAATGACAACGCATTTCACTAATGAAACACACCAATTTCATAAATCATTAAACAGTGAACCATAAACCAAGATAACTGTAAAGCAATGCGGTTGAAGGAATTGAAAAATAATGCAAACCAACACACGATTGTAATTGGAAAGTATTGGTACAGACAACAAGTGGATCCACCAGGGTCAGGCCCTTAGCCGCTAGTGAAGCACCGCTAAGTTACTTTAATATCAAATAATGGAACGACAACGTATTATGTATTAATCATATGTGATAGAGTTTACAAGCAATCGCACTCTATTTTAACCAATGAGAGTCGATGAGAAAATACAACAGGAAATATCAATGATCGTAATCCCCCTGATTTATACAAGCGCTGTCTTTTTATAACAGCCAGCGGAAAAAAAAAAAGAAACATAGATAAGCTTTGAGCAGTGATCCCTCAAGATCGAGAGATCCTGAGGGATTCACTCTATCTTCTAACTTCGACTATCGCTTTTTCTTCTTGCGCTGATACCACGTTGTTCCCTTCTTTACTTTGACTGTGTGCTCCAATCTTAATCCTCTTGTCTGGATACGGTCTTTTGTAGAAGGGACAACAGTTACTTCTGCTTTGTCTTTTACTCACAAATGGTGGCTTCCCACTTCATCTATTTTCTGCATATAGGAAAATACAATCTTCAATCGATTTGCAACAATCACTAATCTCCTTAATCCTATTATAATTCTTCAATATATTACCATTCTAGAATAAAAAGGAGTTATGATTAAAGGAAAATGATAAATAAATACATGGAAAATTCATACCTTTTCCAATGCTCAACACACCCCCCTGCTTACCCTTTCTCATGGCCTCATGAAAACCATAGTTTACATGTAAAAAAGTTAGAGAATAGGCTGGAGAGGGTTTTTCATTAAATGGTCGAAAACCATGATTTGTAGATAAAACTTCAAAAATATGCCCTGTCTGTCCTTCAGGCAATTCATAATTGGCCTTATAGTCTTCTACAGAATACCAGATAATAGGGCTTTGAAATCTACAACCTAGCCAATACGAGCCATCCTTGTAGATGAGGTTACTATAGATAACCAGGCGATTGGCAACTAACTCAAAATTTTTACAATTGAGTGGCTCTCTGTCTTGAATATTCTGATTGGAGATCTTCCATCGGAGTTTAGCTTCTACTATGGCCTGGTCTCTTATGGACAGAAAATATTATAACCCATCCATGATGATTGCTTCGTGGATGAGTCCCAATGTCCGTGTTTGGTCTCAACCTAGTCTCCTAAATTGAGTTCATTTAATTGTCAACTAGGGTTGGTAAACTGCTGAAGTGAAGTGCACCGTATGTGCCTAGGTGTTTGTCTCTTAATGCGTTGTGTTTAGTGTTTTATGATGTTTTTGGTCTTTTGTGATGATTTATGATGTTTTTGGTCTTTTGGTAGCTTTATGTTCACAAGGAAAATGACTGGAAAGCTAGTGGAAAGAAGCTAATGATTGAAAATAGAGTGAAACCTAATTGGTTGATGACAAGTGACAAATGCAAAGGCAAATACTGAAACAAGATCAAACCTAAACTATGACTAAGCAGAATACCAAGCTTGATAATGACTTCTAGAAAATGAATCAAAGCATAAACCTAACTTGTCCAATTCTTTTATCAAAGGTATTTTGAAAGAGATTGAGAAATGGTCAGCTAAGTATACAAATTCTCCTAACTAAACAACTAAACAATCAGCTTATAATGAGACAACATTTTATCCATGATTAAAGATTTGTGGAAACATGTTTGGAGAAAAATATTGTTGACATCATAAGATCTTCTACTCTAAGACTAGCTCCTAACTTTATTCTGCAATTTAGTTTGACACCTCTACACTTCACTCAAAGGTTATAGATTTTTTTTAGAATAATATTTTGAGGAAAGGTTTGTTTGTGAGATGATAAAGGAAGTTGCAAAAGTACCTCAGGCCTTGGAATGATACTGTCTTCTGTTCATATGGTTATGAATCAATTATAGATTTGGAACAAGAAGAGGTTTTGTAAATAATGAAGGCTGTTTGGTTAAGTTTAACAACTGAAGTAATCTAATATGCAGTGGATGACAACTAAATGTGGAGTGAAAATGCAATGAGTTAAGCTAAAACTGAACTTAAGATGTCACTAGTGTAAGACAGTGTTGAACTAACAAGCCATTATCAAACTCAAAGCAAAATAACAGAGCATGAGTTAAATGCAATTAGACTCCGGAGTATCCTAACTAAGTTATCATGCATTAATCTATGGGATTATACAGTCTGTTTTGTCCATCATGATTGGTATTTTGGAAGAGCTTCTTAGAACAATACTGGCTGTACAATTCAGTGCAAATGCAAACATAAAGACTGAAAGCAATTTAAAAACTAAGATATCACAGCTGTCTCCTACCCATCATTATGATATTTTGGAAGAGCGTTTTAAGAGCACGGTCAGATATGTTACGTAGTGAAAAACAAACAACTGAAACATTCATTATCATAGCCATGCCTTAGACATCATAAGGATTTTTTGGAAGAGTTTCTTCTTTCGGAAGAGTTTGCATAGAATAAGTTCAACTGTGATAGTGAATCAAAAGAAATTACAATTAAATCCTACAACACTATAGTCATTTCCCATTCATTATCATGATCTTTTGGAAGAGTTTCTTCTTTTGGAAGAGTTTTTAGAACAAGTATAACTATAGTGGCTAATGAAATTAACTATGAACTCAAACTTCAAAAACGTAAAGACAACTAAGATACTTATCTAAATTATGCAAGTAAAACCGTGCAGGAGGCAGGGGCCCTCTACCACCAGACGGAATCTAACTCCAAATCAAATCAACGCTTTCAAAACAATATTGTCTTCTTCATTAAAGGAGAAATAACTTGAACAGAGCAATCTACGTCTTCAGAAATGTAGCACAAAATCTAAGCAAAATCTAGAGCAAAATATAGCCTATCTCTCGGTTTCCCAAGTGTTTTTATAACAAATTTACATAACAAGACTTGCAACAATTCGAGGATCATTGTCTTTCCTTATCGAAATCATACTAGGACTCTTAAAGTGGCAGCGTAAAAAGGAAAAGGACATCTGGACTAAGACAGTCCTATTAGAAATCTGCTTCCTTAAATGAATTCCCACGTACCAAAACCATATCCAGAATTCGGTTTTTCCTTCATGGTGAGCAACGAACAATGTAGACATGACGTGGAATATACCCATATGCGGTTTTTCTTGAGAAGCCACCTGGAACATGCCTAAACGTGAAGACAGCTGCAGAATTTCCGGTTAGCTACGGAATGTCTGCATTCTGCAGCTAGTTCCGGTCAAAATGCATTACAATGACAAAAATCACAAAACTTAGCAAGTTAGCCATGTTAATCATTCTAAAAGTAATTTTAACTAAATTAATTGATCAATTGGGTCTGGGATAACAATGGACAAAGGAAAATGAGGTCAAGTAAGATGAAAGAAAGCGCAATCTTGAGGCTCGACATACCCCCACTGCTGACTTCTTGCATGTCCTCATGCAACTTATTCCATAAACTCAGAGGCTTATGCAAGAACATCTAATCCTCTCCTTCTTCTTTGCCTGGAAGCTAAATATCTTCTGGGTTTTCTAATGACAAGTTTGAACCTTAAGTTGATAAGTGCCCTGATTAGCTTCTTGTTCCTCTTTTTCAACTTTTCATTAGCCTTTTCCACTTTGTCCATATGTAGAGATAAGGTTGAGTTCATATTGGTTTTGAGTTTGACTTGTTCCTTCATAATATCATTCTCATTTTTGATGTGTCTATTAAGTATTTCCAGCTCATACCTATCCCTTCTTAACACATCTATTTCGGACAGTGGAGGACTAGGGGTTCTATCTCTACTCTCTGAAGCTTTCATTTCCAAAGTTTCAACATAGTCATAAAATTCTTGTTGAGCAGGGACAATTTCAGGGGTTCCTTCATTAAAATCCTCTTCAACATCTTCTTCAATAGATGTTTCCTCATCTTCTATATTTATCACCCCTTTTTGTTTGATCTGATTTTTCCTTAGTTTCCCCTTCAGTCTATGGCTTCTTCTTGGCTGGGAAGATCCCTCTCCTTTTTCTGTCGCAGATTTTCTGAATACCTTCTATTTCTTAAGTTGTCTCTTAATTTGAGTCAACTTCTCTGAGATTATTTCCTCACTACTTTCCTGGACTGTTTTGTCAATTTCAATTTTAGAAGCTCTCCATTTTCTGCTTCTCCTTGTAGGCTGTTGTTCAGGTGAGGGCTCTTTTGGCTCTTCAAAATGATTTCTTATCAAAAAATTATCCCAAGTATCATTTGTTTTGGCTAAATGGTGTTCAATTAAAATCTTAACCAAGCCATGATGGTATAGAGTTGTCTCTAAGAATTGAACCCTTCTTTGAACACAAGAAGCCATCTTTTTCAAACTTTGAAGCAAGAAATAGGGAAAATTTAACTCTTCCTCCAGAAAATGCATTATCAGTCTAATGTGGTAAACATAAAATGTGCCATATCTACCTTCACATGTGATAAATTTTTGCAGAATAAGCAAGATATTTCTCCATTTATTTTTCAATGTAGACCTTGGAATTCCTTTCTTAAACACAGTGACATCCATACCTGGTGATTTTAGAATTTGCTTCCATGATTCATTATGGAATTCTCTGTTTTTGAACCATCTCTCTCCATTTCTAAGCAATCTCGTTGCTTCTGCAATGAAAACCTCAGTGACATTGAATTTAACATCTCCCACTTCAACCTCAGCTCCTCTAAATGACCTTGCAAATGTTTTAGTGACTTCTTTGTGGAAGCCATTAAATTTCTCAAGAAATTGTAGCCATCCTACCTGTTGTAACATTTCTTTACATTGAGGGTATCCTTCTAGGCATTTTGTACCCATTGGTTCGGTTCTCACAATAAGGCCCATAATTGCTTCTTCAATGTTCAGATTAATACTCTTTCTGCCCACGGAAACAATAACTTCCACCTTCGAATTGATATACCTCTGGTTAATAGTGACAATGGCTTCAAACTTCGGACTGATATACCTCTGCGTTCTTGGTGACAAATGGCTTCAATCTCTGCTCACGGTGATAGTGCTTTAATATCTGCTCACAGTGATAGGGATATCTCTATTTTGCGGAATGAAATGATGAAGGGCTGGCTACAGAATGGAATGATGGAAGTAGTTACGGAATGAGTTAATGGAGTGAGGTGGAGAAAACGAATTAATGAGTGAAAAGACTGCGGAGATTTTTTACAATGGAAAATAAAATCATCATTGAATGATTTGGTTGGGTGACGTGAGGAAATCAAACACTTCAGCCTTTTTAACCGCTTAAATGATGGTCAGGTATAGAATTTGAAATGAGAAATTTTTATCCAAAGTTTGTGGAGGGTATATTGGTCATGATCAATAAAAATAATCAAAACAACTTTTTCGAATGATTCATAACTAAAACTATGCTAAACTTTATGATATGCCATTATAATGAAAACTTGTTACCTTTGCCTTTCATTTGATTTTTGTGGTCTTTGTCTTCTTTGTTCTCCTTTGGAAGAGTCTTCATAATCCTTCTTGATTCTTCTTATTCATGGATACACTGGATCATTTTGTTGCAATTCAAATGTCTGTTGATTAATGCCTTCAGGATTTGTAGCTGCGGAATGACTGTCTGGCTGCGGAAAGTCTGATCAGCTGTAGAATGTCTGTTTAGCTGCAGAATGTACCTGTAGAGCATTTTAATCATGGAATGGAGTGGTTTGGAATATAAGTGAAGTGTTATATGGCATGAATGAAGATGGATGATGAGACATGATATGTATGAAGTGGATGATGAAATGGAATGGATTCAATCTATGAAATGGAGTGGAAGAACATAAGAACTGCCCTGCAATCCATAACATGTGTTATTCAATTGCAGCAAGACATCAAACTTTAAATTTTGACATAGAAATGAGATGGATGGAGTATGGAATGAGATGAATGAAATATGGAATGAAGTAGTGTATGAATCAATGAATGAAATGGAGTATGGATAGATAAGTGAATGGAATGAAATGAAATGAGATGGATCATAAGTACAATGGATCTGAACTTATGATTTTGTAACAGCTGCTTGCAAAAACAAAATGGAAAAGTTAGAGTGTTAGAGAGACTCTGATTTTCACTCTATCTTTTCTGTATAAACATGCCAATCAATGATTGGTTTTCATGTTTATACTTTTTTTATTTTTATTTTTATTTTTATTTTTTATTATATATATATATATATATTTTTTTTTTTTTTTCAAAGAGAAATTCTTCAGAAAATTTAATCAAGTTGATGAAGAAGAGAGATTCTTCTTCATTAACTTCACATCACTGCTTTCTTGGAACTTCTTGACAAATTCTTCCCTTGAGAGTGGTTTGTGATACAGCTTCAATCTATGACCATTCACAAGAAAAGTGACCTCTTCTTCATCTATTGTCCTGATTTTTACTGCTCCATTGTCAAAAATTTTAACAATTTCATATGGCCCTAGCCAATGTGTTTGAAATTTACCTTAAAAATCCTTGAATTTTGAATCAAACAAGAGAGCCCAGTCACCTTCTTTGAACTTCTTCTCTTTGATGTACTTGTCATGCCATCTAGTCCTTTGCTATTGGACTAGACTTGTTTTCTGAACTGCATCTTGTCTGATCTCATCCAATTCATTAATTTGCTCCAGTCTATGCTTTTGTGCCTCCGTTAGATCAAGTCCTAGCTGAACTGCCATCTTGAATGTTTGAATTTGGAACTCTATAGGAAACAAAACTTGCTTCCCATAAACAAGCTCATAAGGAGTATGGCCTGCTGTGTTTCTCCATGTAGTTCTATAGGCCCACAAGGCTTCAGGAAGCCTATCTACCCAATCTCTTCTATGTAAATGAACAGTCTTTGTTAGGATTCCTTCAATGATCTTATTAGTAGATTCCACTTGACCATTTTCTTGTGGATGATAAGGAGTAGATTTTCTATGTCTGATTTTGTACTTCTCCATCATTTGCTCCACTAGCCTTGATGTAAATTGAGCTCCTTGATCCGTAACAATTTCCCTTGGGACACCAAAACGAGTAAAAATATCCTCAAAAAGAAAAGTAACTACAGATGATTCATTAGCAACAAGTAATGGTTTAGCTTCTACCCACTTAGTAACATAATCAGTGCAAACTAATATATATTTCTTTTGTCTTGATGGAGGACTAATAGGTCCTACAAAATCCGAAGCCCATTTTTCAAAAGGTTCAATATGTACCTGAGGTTGTAATGGCATCTCACCTGAAGGAGAAGGTTTCCCTACCCTTTGGCAACTGTCACACCTTTTGACATACTCTTTAGCATCTTTAAACAAGGATGGCCAATAATATCCTAAATTAAGGATCTTATAGGCTGTCCTCTTATCAGCAAAGTGTCCGCCACAAGTTTCATCATGACATGCTTTGAGAATCTCAGGCATCTCATCTTCACGAACACACCTTCTATTGATCAAATCTGGACCTGTCTTGTACAACTCATTAGCAACCCATGAATATTTTGCACTGTCATAAATGATTTTTCTTTTATCCCTTGCATTCATTATCAAAGGAAATTTTCCTGAAACTAAATAATTAGCAATATCAGCAAACCATGGAGTTTGAGTAGAAATTGCAAAAAGATATTCATTAGGAAATTGATCTTCAACTGGAGTGTCATCTTTGATATTTTGGAGTCTAGATAGGAAATCAGCTACTGTGTTTTGTTTTCCAGGCCTATCTAGAATGGTAATTTTGAATTCTTGTAAGAGCAATAACCATCTTATGACTCTGCCATTAGTAATTGATTTGTTCATTAAGTATCTAATTGCAGAATGATCAGTGTGAACAAAAGTTTCATAGCCTGTTATATAGTGTCTGAATTTGTTTATGGCATGAACAACAGCTAAAAACTCTTTTTCAGCTACAGTATAGTTTAACTCTACAGGAGTCAAATTTTTACCGGTATAATAGATGGCATAGGGAATCAAATCTTTTTGTCCCAATACTGCTCCTAGAGCTGTATCGGAAGCATCTGTTGAGATATGAAAAGGTAACTTCCAGTTAGGTCCCCTTAATATAGGTGCTTCAGAAATTTTGGTTTTCAGGGTTTCAAAGGCTAACTGGCAATCAGAAGTCCATTTGAATTCACAATCTTTGGTAAGTAATTTGAAGAGTGGAGATGCTATCTTGGTGAAGTTTTATATAAATCTCCGATAATATCCTGTAAATCCTAGAAAACTTCTAACATCTCTTTGACAACTTGGAATAGATAAGTTAGAGATGACTTCAACTTTCGACTCATCAACTCTAATCCCATCCCCTGAAATGTGATGCCCTAAAACAATACCTTCAGTAAACATCATAAAACATTTTTCATGACTAAGTGAAAGGTTTGCTTCTTGACATCTCTTTAAGACTTTTTCCAAGTTTTCTAAAGCTTCTTCAAAAGTGTTTCCATAAACTGTGAAATCATCCATGTATACCTCTACGCAATCATGTATTATAACTAAAAAAATTCATAATACTGCCCTTTGGAATGTTGCAGGTGCATTGCATAATCCAAATGGCAATACTCGGTAAGCATAGGTACCCCAAGGACAGGTAAATGTGGTTTTGTCTTGATCTTCAAGTGCTACTTGGATTTGGTTGTAACCACTAAACCCATCTAAGAATGAGAAGTACTTTTTGCCAGCTAATGTATCTAACACTTGATCTATGAAAGGTAAGGGAAAATGGTCTTTAAGAGTAGCTTTGTTTAGTTGTCGGTAGTCAACACATACCCTCCATTTACCATTTTTCTTTGGCACAATTACCAAAGGAGAAACCCACTGACTATCTGAAATGGGATAGATGAAATTGACATTCAACAATTTTTGCAATTCTTCTTTAACAATTTCCCTAAGATTTGGATTCATCCGTCTTTGAGGTTGTCTGATTGGTTTGAAATTTTCCTCTATATAGATGTGATGAGTGCAAGTCTTGGGGCTTATCCCTTTCATGTCAGTGTATTCCCATGCATATGCAGAAGAGTGTCTCTGTAATACTTTGACTAACTTTTCTTGTTGAGATTTCTCTAGGTTCTTATTTATGTTCAAAGTTTTGCCTGGAAAGATCTCACTTGTAGAGCTGCCAAATTTATCCATAGAATGAAGAGACATCTGCCTTGATGACAAAAACTTAATATTGGATCCCTCTTGAAATGATTCATGTTTGTGTTCTGGAGAGGATTCAAAGTTTTCTAGAGTATTCAGAATTTGATTATCTTCACTAATTTCTGAAATTGTGAAGAGAGGTTGTAAATCTTCTTCATCCTCTATCCATTGAGTATCATCTAAATCTATAATTCTCCTAGCTGGAGGATACAAAGTGAATTTCTTAGTGGAACTACCATCAGAGATGTACATATCACCGGATCTACAACTAATAAAAGCATCAGCTGTAGCCAACCAAGGTCTTCCTAATATAACAAGATGTCCTCCTAGATTATTCTTAGGAGTTAGGATCATGAAATCCACAGGGTACTCCCAAGAATCTAGGGACACTGGAATGTCTTCTATTACCCCATCAGGTTTGATCACAGATCTGTCTGCTAATTGTAATAATGTGGGTGTAAAGAGAAGATTAGGAATTTTTAGTTTATCCATGATTTGTCTACTCATGATATTGATTGCTGCTCCTAAATCAATGAGTGTGTTTTGGATCTCAATTCCATTGATGTGAATTTTGAAAACTGGATTTCCTGGGTCTAGATACTTTGGAATAGCAATCTTACCCATCATGATATCTACTATTTTTCCTACCAGTTGAATTTTCTTTGTCTCTCTTATTCTTTTTCTTGTTTTCTTCATACTCAACTCCTTTATTGTTTTTGCTAAAATTGGAATTTCCTTGATGGCTTGTAATAATGGAATTTTAATGCAAACATTTCTCAGCTCATCTAGGAAATCATAATTAGGCACCATAATTTGTTTTTCTCCACCTCTATCAATTTGTAATCTTTCTGGAAAGGGAGGTATAGAAGTAGATGTGGATGGTTGCTCTAATACAGGAGTTGAAATTATTGGATCTTTTTGCTTTGATTTTTTAGTGTTTGGGTCTTGAAAGGATGTGTCTTCCTCAAGACTTTTATTCACCCGTAGAGACTCTTCCTCAGAGTTATCTTGTTGTTGTATAATCACAAAAGGTTTCCTTTTTTCAAGTATTCTTCCAGACCTAAGTTGAACATCACTAAGGTCTAGAGGAGTAATTAAATAAGTTGGAAACTGTTGACCTTCTATCATGTATGTGTTCTGAGGATTTTTATTATTGGGGTTTGGTATGGGTTGAGTAGGAAATTGATTTGATTTTTGAGGAAATGGTAATGGGAGTGGTTGATTTTGATGTGGTAGGTTCTGATGATGTTGTTGAGGATTTTGTTGAAAATTTTGTTGAAGATTTTGAGGAAAAATTTGTTGATGATTTTGAGGATAAAAATGTGGGTATGGTGGATAGGATGGTGGATACTGATAGTATGGAGAGTATCTTCCATAGGGACTTTGTTTTCCTTGTGCCCAAGATTGAGATTGATTTTGAAATTGGGGCCAAGGTTGCTGCCAAGAATTCCAAGGTGGAGGTTGATTATACATTTGATCATGGAATCCTTGTGTTTGAGGTCCCTGCCAAGGCCTTCTAGATACAAAATTGAGAGAGTCTGTGGAATCTGTAGGAGTTTCCTCCTGAAAGACAGCTTTGAGACGAGGAAGAGAAGGACAATTCTTGGTCTCATGTTTTTCAGAACAAATGACATAGGTTTCTACAACTTTTACATCTAAAGGACACTTTATCAAGGCATGTTTCTTTCTACATTTGGGACAAAAGATTGCCAAGGCATCAGATTCAGCCTTTTGCTTGTTTTGTATCTTAAGGGTGTCTATTTGTTCACTAAGACTCCCTAAGATGTCAGATTTAAAATCATCAAGCATGTGTCCTATTTCTGATCTACTTATTGTCCCAGAAGCAGGCTTACTTGCCCTTGCAAGAGCAGGATCTCTTGGACCTTTGACAGTTTTAGATTTCCCTCTTGAAAGGTTGATACATAACTCAGATATTTCAGGTAATGTGAGCTGTGATATGTCCCCTTTTCCCATCATGTTAAGGATATCCAACCATTCATCCCTAATTGTTTTCAACAAAAGAGCTTTTAAGGTGTCTTGATCTAGGTTTTCCATTTTTGATCTTTTGATGTTGTAATGAAATCTCTCCAACAAATCTTCCAAATTTTCATCTTCTTTTTGTAACATCTTAAATAATTCTTCCTTATGATTAACCGGCATACAATAATCCAAATACCTCTCTAAAAATTCTTGTTTCATGTCTTCCCATGTTCTAATAGAACTGTTGATCAGACTCATAAACCACTTCAATGCTGCTCCTTTCAAAGTTGTACGGAATAATTTCAATTTTTGAGCATCTTGTAAGTAGTCATAAGTTCTACACAGAACTTCAAATTCAAATAAGAAGGTTTCAGAATCTTCAGTTTTAAGTCCATCGAAGTTTGGAAGGACAGAGGGTGAAATTTTTTTCATGGTTGTATTGGTTTCTTCATCAATTATAGGGAACCCAAAAGAGCTTCCTATTTCTCTTCTACCTCTTCCTCCATCTGCACCTCTACCTCCTTCTCCTCTACCTCTACCTCTACCTCCAAATAGTGTGTGTTCTCCATTAAAGACTCCTCCTCCTCCTTCTTCTGCCATGGTTGACTCTCCTGTGGAAGTGTAAAGGTTTGTGTCCCTAACAGGAGTTTTTTAAATATTCTTCTATGGCAAGTTCAGTGGATGAAGTGGAAGGTTTCTCTAATGGAATATCTGACCTTAGATCTTCTAGAAGTCTAGGATCAGTAAAGGATGGAATGTGGGTCTGAGTTGAAGGTGTACTAGCTTTGGATCTAGGTGAAAGAAGTGGTGTTCTAGGAATCAAACTTCTGCTTCTGCTGCTTATAAATCTTCCCCTTGAATCTCTTTCTCTACGCATATAATTGTTTTTGGATGCTAAGAAACAAAGGTTACCTAGTTTTCACTTCCCCGGCAACGGCGCCAAAATGTTTGGTCTCAACCTAGTCTCCTAAATTGAGTTCATTTAATTGTCAACTAGGGTTGGTAAACTATTGAAGTGAAGTGCACCGTATGTGCCTAGGTGTTTGTCTCTTAATGCGTTGTGTTTAGTGTTTTATGATGTTTTTGGTCTTTTGTGATGATTTATGATGTTTTTGGTCTTTTGGTAGCTTTATGTTCACAAGGAAAATGACTGGAAAGCTAGTGGAAAGAAGCTAATGATTGAAAACAGAGTGAAACCTAATTGGTTGATGACAAGTGACAAATGCAAAGGCAAATACTGAAACAAGATCAAACCTAAACTATGACTAAGTAGAATACCAAGCTTGATAATGACTTCTAGAAAATGAATCAAAGCATAAACCTAACTTGTCCAATTCTTTTATCAAAGGTATTTTGAAAGAGATTGAGAAATGGTCAGCTAAGTATACAAATTCTCCTAACTAAACAACTAAACAATCAGCTTATAATGAGACAACATTTTATCCATGATTAAAGATTTGTGGAAACATGTTTGGAGAAAAATATTGTTGACATCATAAGATCTTCTACTCTAAGACTAGCTCCTAACTTTATTCTGCAATTTAGTTTGACACCTCTACACTTCACTCAAAGGTTATAGTTTTTTTTTAGAATAATCTTTTGAGGAAAGGTTTGTTTGTGAGATGATAAAGGAAGTTGAAAAAGTACCTCAGGCCTTGGAATGATACTGTCTTCTGTTCATATGGTTATGAATCAATTATATAATTGGAACAAGAAGAGGTTTTGTAAATAATGAAGGTTGTTTGGTTAAGTTTAACAACTGAAGTAATCTAATATGCAGTGGATGACAACTAAATGTGGAGTTAAAATGCAATGAGTTAAGCTAAAACTGAACTTAAGATGTCACTAGTATAAAACAGTGCTGAACTAACAAGCCATTATCAAACTCAAAACAAAATAACAGAGCATGAGTTAAATGCAATTAGACTCCGGAGTATCCTAACTAAGTTATCATGCATTAATCTATGGGATTATATAGTCTGTTTTGTCCATCAGGATTGGTATTTTGGAAGAGCTTCTTAGAACAATCTTGGCTGTACAATTCAGTGCAAATGCAAACATAAAGACTGAAAGCAATTTAAAAACTAAGATATCACAACTGTCTCCTACCCTTCATTATGATATTTTGGAAGAGCGTTTTAAGAGCACGGTCAGCTATGTTATTTAGTGAAAAAAAAACAACTGAAACATTCATTATCACAGCCATGCCTTAGACATCATAAGGATTTTTTGGAAGAGTTTCTTCTTTCGGAAGAGTTTGCATAGAATAAGTTCAACTGTGATAGTGAATCAAAAGAAATTACAACTAAATCCTACAACACTATAGTCATTTCCCATTCATTATCATGATCTTTTGGAAGAGTTTCTTCTTTTGGAAGAGTTTTTAGAACAAGTATAACTATAGTGGCTAATGAAATTAACTATGAACTCAAAATTCAAAAACGTAAAGACAACTAAGATACTTATCTAAATTACGCAAGTAAAACCGTGCAGGAGGCAGGGGCCCTCTACCACCAGATGAAATCTAACTCCAAATCAAATCAACGCTTTCAAAACAATACTATCTTCTTCATTAAAGGAGAAATAAATTGAATAGAGCAATCTGCGTCTTCAGAAATGTAGCACAAAATCTAAGCAAAATCTAGAGCAAAATCTAGCCTATCTCTCGGTTTCCCAAGTGTTTTATAACAAATTTACATAACAAGACTTGCAACAATTCGAGGATCATTGTATTTCCTTATCGAAATCATACTAGGACTCTTAAAGTGGCAGCGTAAAAAGGAAAAGGACATCTGGACTAAGACAGTCCTATTAGAAATCTGCTTCCTTAAATGAATTCCCACGTACCAAAACCATATCCAGAATTCGGTTTTTCCTTCATGGTGAGAAACGAACAATGTAGACATGAAGTGGAATATACCCACATGTGGTTTTTCTTGAGAGGCCACCTGGAACATGCCTGAACATGAAGACAGCTGCAGAATTTCCGGTTAGCTACGGAATGTCTGCATTCTGCAGCTAGTTTCGGTCAAAATGCATTACAATGACAAAAATAAAAAAACTTGGCAAGTTAGCCATGTTAATCATTCTAAAAGTAATTTTAACTAAATTCATTGATCAATTGGGTCTGGGATAACAATGGACGAAGGAAAATGAGGTAAATTAAGATGAAAGAAAGCGCAATCTTGAGGCTCAACAGTCCGAACCACACCCTCCTTTGTCATTAAGCTTTTCTGCCTAGCCCATAATTATAATGGGTGTCTCGGTTCACCCCTAACCCAAAGGTCTAACCCATTTTATTGTCTCTAAAATGTGTTATAGGCCTTGAGCCATTTCAGCTGGTTAACAACAAATGAAATGAATGCTTGATGTTGGACATCACCCACGAAAGGACTGGGATTTATCTCTATTTCTTCTTCCAACACAAGATTGTGCAAATAAAATTCACAGAGTAAGCGTTGAAACTTTACCCCATGGAGTTTGCAGCAGTTTATAAAATCATCTACAATTTTTAATTCTATAGGTTTTCCTACCTTAACAACTTTAATTTTTAACTACAAATACCTTTCTATCAAAAACAAAGCATAATTTTTGGCAGGGGACCTACATGCTAAAAAATCTATATATAGGGAACAGAGAGTATCCATTTGATTCCTGACTGTTTGTAGTTTATTCCTTACCTTTTCAACTTTTTCTTCTACCTTTCGACATTTATCGAAGGCTCCTACCTCTGATGCATTGATGTCCTTTAATTGCTACTGTAACCCTTGGTATTTCTTCCTGGGAACAGCCTCTTCTTCGAGCTTTTCGCTAGCCTGCTGAGCCTATGCCAGATTTTCTCGAAGTTTTTCTATACCAGGGTCATTTAAAACACTTTTGGGTTGAAGATCTACCTGGGTTTTCTTATTACAATATTGATTTCCCATAGTCTGTGTCTCTTTACTGCAAAATGTCTAGTTGGCCATACTGCTGGAGGATAATACCTCAATCTAAACATCATTATTATAGACTTGAACATTTTCGGTTTGTGCAGCTGCATTTGCTTGCTGTTCCTTGCTATCCTGAATGAATATGGGCTCGATTTGAGTTTCCATGGCCCTTGTAATATGGGGTTCCATTTGGATGGCTGCATCCCTCATTTTCGAGGTTCTTTTAGAGATTTTCCCCCTCTTTAGGACCCTTATCTTCTGTCTGAGTAGTTTTACCAATTTTAGAAGCTTCTGTTGTTCCTTCTGCAGCCACTTAATTTCATTTGTCTTCTTCTTCTTTTGAGGAACAATTGTTTCCTTTTTTGGACTTGGCTGCTCATCTAGGTTTCGTTCCTCAGGGACTGTGCCCTTGTCCTAGCTTGTTTCCACATTATCTATTGGGAATACTTCAAGAGTGTTTGTGTTATCCTGACTAAGTTCCTCATGGGAGGAAACCCCAGTTTGGTCTACTATTTCCTGAGGGGTTTCTACTTCTTCCTCCTCTTCAACATGCATTTCTTCGGATGCATCCTTGCTGTGAACAGAATGTTCTTGTGATTGCTCCGCCTCAATATTGAAATTTAGCGGGCTCTGGGGTTGCATATACTCACACATATTGGCCAAGATTTGGGCCAATTCATCTTCCTGCAATGGACTTTGTGGTGTACTTGTACTAGAAGTTGCGAACGGTTCCACTTCCTCTCTTTCTTCTTCATTGGTTCGATTAGTTTCTTCTTCTTCTTGATTTTCTCCTCCTTCCAGTTGCGGGGGTTTCTCATCTCCAGAACTAGGTAATTCTAGGGGTTGGTTGCTGCTACTCTGGAGGTTTCCCAACATTTCCCTGCTTATTATTAATCTGGAGGACTGTCTACATTTTATAGGTCTTCTTACTGTGTTGGTAATTCTTTTTCATTTTGGGGTAGGTAAGGCTATTCCCCCATCTATCGAAAATAACAATTCTTCCCAACTAGTATGCTGCTGAGCAAGACTGTAACTGACTATTAATTGAATTAAACAGTGGTGGCTTACTACCATCCTTGTATGATGGGATTTCCTTATACTCAAAGCAGCGTCATGCAGTAAAAAATTTAAATATGTAGGAAAATTCACAACGCATTTTTGTTTTAATGCTGCTAATAATTTTAGGTGGCGTGGTCTTACCACATTCTTTCTTTCGTCACATGTAATGTTGCTTTGCACTAATCTAGCTATTTCTTCCCATGGTTCTCCTAGAGTTGTCAGCTGGACTCCTTTTCCTTTAACGATTAGTGTTTGTCCTTCATCCCGAAAGATGTTCATGGCTTCCTGAAGTCTCAATTTCTTATGGTTCCATACGGGTCCAACTGCTGGTAGACCAGACACCTCAGCAATTACTACATCTATCACTGTTATTTGCCTTCCTCTTACTATGGAGTGGTCCTCCTGCAAGTTCTGTATAAATTCAATAACCAGAGTTTCATGGGGTTGCTACAGTCATGTAAGGTAGGTAATCCACCCTTCTCTCTCCAAAATTTCTCATGCAGCGTCAGAAACAGTTAATACTTGAGGTTCACTACAGACTGATCGCCCTCCCATTTTGTCTATGCCATGCACACTATTACTGTTTCACAATAATACACATAAATGGTAATGGAACAACACCCCATGCATATCAGAAAATACCGTTAAACTTTCTATTTCTGAAATTTGATGATAATAGGGAATTGACCCATATGCAGGCATATTGTGGAAGTCACCCGCGCCCCCCTGAAATATGATGGGTCGCCCTCGACTATCAAATGGAGGAGAAGCATCCTGGACAGCAAGCATACATATTCATGACATGATCAATAATCATCTAATTACTAAAATCGAGGCATATCATGAAATCGTGAGTAGATATGGAAATGTTATGTAATGATGTGGAAATAGGAGAAAGGACAGCTGACATGAATAAAAGTTCTTATGCGGTCATTACCCACTTAAACCATTATGAATTATTTATAAACAATATTTCATGTATAAGAGGTTCAACAAGTGGTTTTAAAAGCATAATCTCATTTGAAATTAAGATAAAGAAAAGGATTGATAATTGCTATTGATTTGTGAAAAATATGAATCCAATACCATCAGCAGAGCTCTGTTGCCCACAAGTGTCTATAACCTTTACAAAGTTTCTTTTTCACCCTTGGAACCATAATCCTTTGTATATGCCTAGGAAAGTGCTTTTGTGATGTCATGATGGAGGCCATTGTGCTGGCTTGGGAACTAGATGAATCACAATGCCATTCATGAGGAAGGAGTGAAAGGTGGGCAGGTCGGCTCGTGATGAGACCTCTTGTTCTAAGGACTTTTTTTTATTTTTCCGAGTTTCCCATTGGATCATATCCTTGGTGTGGTGGCCATAATGGGAATGCCACTTCACTGTTCCCTTATGATCATGGTAGGTTGGCTCTTGATGAGACCCCCTATCCTCCATCTGACATAGAATTGTTAGTACTCATATATATATATATATATATATATATATATATCCTTTCTTTTTATATAGCACTTTCCTATTTATGTATAAAGGATGACTCAACACTCCTTAAGAGTAGGGATGGTGGAAGAAGTTTGAACATCTCAATAGAGGAAAATATGCCCTTATTCTCATTCAAAAAGTCAAAGAGAATTATGAGGATTAGGGAAGAAGCAACATGAAAAAAAATAATCAATCAAATTAGTTTTAGTGAAAATAAGGACAACAAAGTTATGTAGATAGTTGTGTCCTTTCCTTTTTCTCTTTCAATACACAACAATTTCTTTAAAGATTACAATTTCTCCTTAATATGCTGATTCCAGTAACCTTTAATTTTTGTGTCCTTGCATAAATTTGTATATTTTCCTTAAAATGATCATGAAGGATTCACAAAAATTCACAAAATGTTGTTCTAAAAAAAAGAAAAATGCACTCAAAAAGTGTTGTTCCTTAGATGGAACAACTACTGTTCCTTAAGAGGAATAGCAAAAAGAACATCTGCATGCAAAGCTGTGGTTCCTTTAAGAAGAATGGTGAAAAATAAAAACACACAAGTTGTTGTTCTTTTAAGAGGAACAAAAATTGTTCCTTAAGTGGAACAGCAGATAAAAAAAAAAAAAAAATGATGATCCTTTGGCAGAACAGCTTAAAAAAAATTCCAAACCGAAACTGTTGTTCCTTTAAAAAGAATAGTAGAAAATGAAAAATAATGGTGAAGGGGTTGTTCCTTTTGAAGGGAACAACAAAGAAAATCGGCGGAAATGTTGTTCCTTTTAAAAGGAATGACAAAAATCATTGGCAGAGATGCTGTTCCTGTCAAAGGGAACAACAAAAATAGTCAGCGGAAATGTTGTTCCTTTGTAAAAGGAACAACAAAAACAATTGGCTGAAATTCTATTCCTTTTAAGAGGAACAGAAAAAAGATGAACACACAGAAGTGTTGTTCCTTAAGAGGAACAACAGTTGTGCCTTAAGAGGAACAACACGAAAAATAGAATCACACAAGATTGTTGTTCCTTTTAAGAGGAACGGTTGTTGTTCCTTAAGAGGAACAACTGATGTTCCTTGAGAGGAACGGCACGAAAAGTAAAACCACACAATATTGTTGTTCTTTTTAAGAGGAACGACTGCTCTTCCTTAAGCATAACAACGCGAAAAATAAAATCTGTACAAAAATAGTTTATATAAGAAAAATTTAAAAGAAAAAATTATGTACAAATTTTAGAAATAAAGGAATTATTCAGTGAATGAGTGTTGCGGAGGAATTATCTTCCTTAGCAAGAACCTACATTGTAGAATCTCCCTGTAATTGCTGGTAAAAGGATTCCCAATTAAGCAGTTTGTAGGAAAGTTGTACTCGATGACCATTTGCTTTGAAAGAATGTCCAGATCAATCAATGGTAGTTAATGTACTGGTGCCATTGTCATGCACTTTCTGTATCTCATAAGGTCCAAGCCATCATGTTGGGATTTTTCTGAGGAAATCCTAAAACCTGGAATCATATAGGAGTGCCCAATCTCCTTCATGGAAGATTTTCGTTTTAATGAGAGCATCGTGCCATTTTTCTCTCTGCTGTTGAATTAACGCAATGTGCTGGAGGGCGAAGAGCCTAATTTCATCTAACTCATTGATTTGCTGTAATCTACTGATCTGGATGTTATCTAAATTCAAACCCACTTCCTGGGCTATTCTTAATGTTTGGATTTCAAATTTTATTGGAAAGATGGGTTCTTTTCCAAATACTAATTGATATGGTGAATACCCTGTGGTACTTCTCCATGTTGCTCGATACGCCCACAAGGCTTCCAGTAATCTTGAAGCCCAGTCACGTCTATGTGATGCAACTTTTTTTGTAAGTATTTATTCTATTACCTTATTCATGCTCTCTACTTGGCCATTTGCGTGTGGGCGGTATGGGGTTGTAATTTTGTGTTGAATGTGGTAATTTTTTAATGTTGCAGCGATTTTATTACCTACAAATTGCGGTCCTCCATCTGTAATTATGTCCCTTGGGAGGCCATATCACACAAATATTTGGAAAAATAATTGTATTACAACGTCCTCTGTAGCTCTTGAAAGTGGCTCTGCTTCAACCCATTTAGTAACATACTCTGTTGCAACTAGTATGTGTGTTTCCTCATTTGATGGGGGGTTAATTGGACCAAAAAAATCAAGCGCCCAACACTCAAATGGCTCGATTACTAACTGTGGATTCAAATGCATTTCATCGGATTGTCCAAGGCGTCCCACCCTTTGGCAACTATCACAGGCTTGTATAATTTTTTTAGCATCTTTAAAAATTGTAGGCCAGTAATAGCTTGTTTGTAAAACCTTGTGACCAGTCCTGTGATCTGCGAAATGTCTGCCACATGGCCCGTTGTGGCATGCTTTCAGGATGTCAAATATTTCTTCTTCTCGGACGCATCTTCTGATGTGCATATCTGCGCCTGTATGAAATGGGTAGCCCCCAATCCAAGAGAATCGGGTACTGCGTTGTACTATCTGTTTTCATTCATTGGGAATTATATGCTTAGGTAATTTACCTACTACTAAATTATTTGCAACATCGGCATACCATGGGGTTCTGGCAGTAACAACAAACAAATGTTCATCTAGAAAGTGGTCCTCGACTGCTGCTGCATCCGCTGGTTTTGGCATTCGTGAGAGAAAATCGGCTACAGGATTCTCTTTTCCAGGTCGGTCCTTTATTGTGATCTCGAATTCCTGTAATGGACTCAACCATCTTGTTACTCTACCATTTTTAACTGGTTTATTTGCTAAAAATTTTATGGCAGAGTGATCTGTATATAAAACTACAGGATACCCAGTTATATAATGTCTAAATTTATTTACAGCATGTATTGCAGCTAACAATTCCTTCTCAGTCACAGTATAGTTTAATTCAACAGGAGATATATTATTGCTAATATAATAAATTGCATATGGTTTTTTATCTTCTTCCTGCCCAAAGACTGGTCCAATAGTTGTGTCTGAGGCATCAGATGAAATTTGGAATAGCAAATCCCAATTTGGGCCCCTTAGCACTGGGGTTGTCGATACAAGCTTTTTCAGATCCTCAAAAGAATGGTCACATTTATCTGTCCAAATAAAATCAACATTCCTTGTTAGTGCATATAAAGGTGCAGCTATTTGAGAAGAATTCTCTATGAATCTTCTATAATAACCAGAGAATCCTAGAAAGCTACGTACCTCTGTTTTTGTGGTAGGAGTAGGTATTAACAAAAGTATCTGAATTTTAGCTAGATCTACCTGTATTCCAGCTATTGAGATATAATGACCTAAGATGAGTCCCTTGGTCATCATCATGTCACACTTTTCATGGCTTAAGAAAAGCCTGGTGGCAATACACCTTTGTAGGACCTTTTCCAAGGTTTCTAATGCTAGCTCAAAATCATCTCCATATGGTGTGAAATCATCCATATATACTTCGAGCCCTTCATTTATTAAATATGAAAAGATGCTAAGAATGGCCCTCTGAAATGTAGCAAGGGCATTGCATAGGCCAAAAGGTAAAACTCTATAAAAAAATGTTCCCCAAGGGCAGGTAAAAGTAGTCTTGTCTTGGTCTACAGGGGCAATCTGAATTTGATTGTATCCACTGAAGCCATCTAAGAAAGAAAACAATTTCTTTCCTACTAAAGTATCTAATACCTGATCAATAAAAGGAAGGGGAAAGTGGTCTTTCTGGGTTTCTTTGTTTAATTCTCTGTAGTCTACACATATCCTCCACTTTCCATTCTTCTTTGGCACCACTACTAGTAGAGAGACCCACTTGCTATCAAATATTAGATAAATAAAGTTTGCATCTAGAAGTTTCTTTAATTCAGCTTTCACAATATCCTTAAGATGAGGGTTTAATCTTCGTTTGGGTTGGAGAATGGGTCTAGCATATTTTTCTGTATAAATGTGATGTGTACATAACTGGGGATCAATTCCTTTCATGTCTGGGTAGTCCCATGCAAAAGCTCCCTTATATTTTTTTAGTACTTGGACCATCTTCTCTTCTTGTTCAGCAGTCAGATTTTTGTTAATGTTAACAGTTTTTCCTGGTCCGATTTCTATTGTTTTGCTATTGTAAACAGAAGTGGTAGGTATTGATTGATCTTGAATGTCTTTCAGGGGATCTTTGTCTTCATTATCAAATGCTACCTTTATCATGTGACATTGTAAATGGGATCTGGTTTTTGGTTGGTTAATGAAATTGTTAATGATGTCATCCTCTGTTTGATCTTTAAAATCGAAGGCATCTTCTATGGTTAATGGGGCTCTAATGTTTTCTATGAGTTATGATACAGGTTTTTCCCTTGTTTTTATTATTGTTAGGCTTCGCTGGGCTGGAGGGTTTAAGGCTAAATTCTTGACATAACTCCGCCTAGTTATAGTCATGCTACCTTGTCGACAGCCGGTGTAAGCATCAGTAGTTGCCAGCCAAGGTCTACCTAAGATTAAAGGGTTTCCATCTAGCTAGTTTTTGGGGTTAATAATCAGGAAGTCGGTAGGGTATTCCCAGGAGTCTACAGATACAATTACATCATGCATTGTGCCTTCTGGCTTGACTACCAATCGGTCAGCCAATTCCAATAAGGTTGTTGTTGGATCTAAGGATGTAATGCCAAGTTGTTGACAAGTGGTGGTTGTTAGGATATTGATTGCAGCTCCTAAATAAACTAAGGAATTTGGAAATGATTGTCCATTGATTTGCATCATAAATATAGGATTTCCTAGGTCCTCATACTTTACATGTGCTTCTCTTCCTGATAGTAAGTCAAATAGAGTGCTGACTACTTGGACAATTGGATTAGTTGTTGTTCTCCTCTTTCTCTTTCTTATACATAGTTCTTCGATGGTCTTTGCATAAATCGGAATATCTTGGATAGCTTGGAGGAGTGGGATTTTTATACACAAATTTTTCAGTTCTCCGAGAAGATCAAAATCAGGATGTTCTATTGGACGAGATATGATGAGTCGTTCTGGAAATGGTGGAGGAGAGGTAGTTGCTTGCTCATGTGTTTGTTGTCTAACCACATTCTCCTTTTGCAATGTTTGTTCTAAAGGTAACAGATTTTCATCTTGAACATTTTTATCTCCCTCTGATTCTATTATGCTCCTAGACCTTAGTTGAAGGTCGTTACACTCCCTCAACTTGGTTTCTAGTTTTGGTGCTTTGATTATTTGAACAGATTGAACCGACCTATTATTAGGGTTTGGGTTGGGTTGGGCTGGGAGTTGTGGTCTTAAGTTGGTGTGGGGATTTTGTTGCAATGTATATGGTGATGGAAGTGTAGGTGGAGGGAGAGGAATTGTTCAAGCTGTTTGATTCATAGATCTTTTCCAGTTCGACTACCAGGTCTAACTCTGCGAGGTGGAGGGGGGCCATTTTGTTGGATATGTATTATTTTTCCAAAATCGTGGACAGTAGGGAAGTTTCAGCCAATTGGTTTCATTTGTTTGATTTGGCCAAGGTGATGTAGAAAATGGCTACTGTGACCAGCTGGGGAAGGGTGTCTAATTTTGCCACATTCCATTATATTGCTGAGTATTATACTGAGGAGACTGAGAAGAAGAGGATGGATCAATGGGCATCCTGTTTTTTGTGGCTGCCATTGACGACGCTAATTGAGTAGGTACACCATTTTTGTTTCTTCTTCTACTTCTTTATAGACTGCTTTCAATCCCGGGAGTAAGGGGCAACTTTCTGTGGAGTGATATTTCATGCAGATGGCACAGACTTGGACTGCATCCAACAGGCACTCTTTATGGCTGTGTTTCTTTCTGCATCTAGGGTAGAATACTGCCAAGTTTTGTTCCACTTCTACTTGCTTTTTTTTAGCTTGCATGATATCGAGCTGCATTGTTAAAGTCCCTAGAATATCAGTTTTGAAGTCTTATAGTAGATTCCCAATTTCTGTGCAAGTTATACCTCCACCAGAGGTCTTGCTATCCCTTGTGATCATGTCACGTTCTACTGGTTTTAGTCTTGTGCTACCTCTTGAACTCCTGATACATAAATTAATAATGTCAGTAAAATTTTCCTCATATATTTCACCTTTTACCATGATTTTTAATGTTTCAACCCATAGTTCCTTCATCCCTTTAATTAATATAGTCTTTAACACATTATCGGGTAAGGGTAAAGATGTATAAGGTGATCTCTGGAGGTTGTATTGAAAGAGTTCTACATATTCCTCCAATGTTTCATTAGGTTTTGCTGTCATTTGAAATATTTCTTCCTTTAATTCTCTGGATCTACAATAATCATGATATTTCTTTAGAAAAGCAGTTTTCATCTGATCCCAGTCATTAATAACACCTCCACCTAACCCCATAAACCATCGTAAAACTACTCCTTTTAATGTGGAGGGGAATAATTTTCTCTTTTGGGGATTAGTGGTATAGTCATACCCCTTGCATAATACATCAAATTCAAATAGAAATGCATCTAGATCTTCCGATGTTAAGCCATGGAATGTAGGAATATGCTGAAGAGGAATGAACTTCATAGGTGCATTAACTGTAGTGTCCACAATGGGATATTGCATTGTGGAAGTTTGTTGAGGTGGTTACTGGTTTTGGGCCATTTCATCAAATATGTGCCAATATCCTTCTGGGATTTCTAGGGAATTATTCCTAGGCTGACTAGAAGGATTAGGGATGACCTTAACAACACTCCCTTGGTCTGGGATAATGAGTGTCCCTTGCTGAACTATTATCTGAGGGAATTTTGGTTCTTCAGGTTCTTCAGCTTGGCTTTGGATGATTTTCACAACAATTCCTTTATCTGGGCTACTTAGTGTTTGGACTACTTCAGGAGGGGATTTTGGTTCTTCTATTTCCCTTGTTTCTCCTCCTCCTTCGTGAAGATTACTAGAGTTCCCTTCTTGTAAATAAATTGGGCGAGAATTCTCAATTTCTTGAGAACCTTGCTCAATCTCTTATGTTTGGCTATGCACCTTACAAAAAGCTACATATGGTGATTCTGTGGCCCGAAGGGAGCTAGTAGGTTGTCTAGAAGCAATTTTTCTAGGGCCTACTGATGGCTAAGATTGAGCTTTCTTAATGATATTATCGATAAAGGTTGTTTTCCCAAGGGTCACCGGTGCCTTAGGTTTTTCAAGTCTGGGAGGAATTTGGTTTTGTTTAGATTTTCTAGTCATTAAAAAAAAAACACAAGCATTCATTCCTACCTTAAACAGTTCTACACAGTTCTGCTATGAAGCGAGCAAGTGAATGAGCATGTTCCTCGTTTGTTACGTAGGTTCTTACCTTCTGTTTTTAATACCCAGTTCTTCCTTAGCAGAGAAAATTAAATATAAATCACTCTTTCTAAATCGCTACACTCTACCCCGGCAACGACGCCAAAATGTAGAGGCATAAAAGGTGTCTTTTTAACTCCTATTTATCCTACATTAATTATCAATCCAGGTAAGGCTCAAGAGTGTACTCAGTCTAAGGTGGCAATTTAATCTAAGAGTAATGCTTTCAACTTGTAGTACATTGTTTCAAATACAAGAGTAAACAGATGCTGAAAATGGAATCTAATTGCAATGACATGAAACTTAATGTTCTAAAATCCAATCACTCACTTAGTAATCATCAGTCAAGGATGCAGTAGTAATAACTCTTTCCTTTGTCAACTGATATAAATGAAATCAAGCATAAACAAGATCCTCAATCTGAGAACTTAGACAGTAATAGCCAATATCCTTTATAGTTAATTATGATCTTACACTCCACAAATAAAGCAACTAATTGGAAATGGTAACTAAGTTAAATCAATAATGCTGCTAATGGAAATAGACTAAACAAGATCTTTGTAATAACACTCCAAAGCAAAACAATCTCTTGCAAGAAAGGAATAAACAGTAAAGCTAATTAATAGAAATGAACAACAAATCTATTTACTAGAAATGAATAGCAAATTCTTTCTAATGGAAATGAAGAGCAATCCTGAATAGAGAAGCTCTATATCTGTAAAGCATAAAATACAAATTATAAAGGAATAAGTACTCTTTTTATGGAAAGGAATGACAACGCAATTCACTGATGCAACACACCAATTTCATAAATCATTAAATAGTGATCTATAAACCAAGATAACTGTAAAGCAATGTGGTTAAAGGAAATGAAAACTAATGAAAACCAACACACGACTGTAATTGGAAAGTATTGGTATAGACAGCAAGTGGATCCACCAGGGCCGGGCACTTAGCCGCTACTGAAGCACTGCCAAGTTATTCCAGTATCAGATAATGGAACGAAAACCTATTATGTATTAATCATATGTGACAGAGTTTACAAGCAATCACACTCTGTTTTAACCAACGAGAGTCGATGAGAAAATACAACAGGAAATCTCAATAATCGTAATCTTCCTGATTTCTACAAGCACTGTCCTTTTATAATAGCCAAGGGACAAAACAAGAAACATAGATAAGCTTTGAGCAGTGATCCCTCAGGATTGAGAGATCCTGAGGGATTCGCTCTATCTTCTAACTTCGGCTATCACTTTGTCTTCTTGCACTGATGCTACGATGTTCCTTTCTTTAATTTGACTGCACGTTCCAATATTGATCCTCTTTTCTGGATACGGTCTTTTGTAGAAGGGACAACAGTTACTTCTGCTTTGTCTTTTACTCCCAAATGGTGGCTTCCCACTTCATCTGTTTTCTGCATATAGGAAAAGACAATCTTCAATCGATTTGCAACAATCACTAATATCCTTAATTCTATTATAATTCCTCAATATATTACCATTCTAGAATAAAAAATAAGTTATGATTAAAGGAAAAATATAAAGAAATACATAGCAAATTCATACCTTTTCCAATTCTTAACACAAGGGAGGCAGCAAAAGTGGGATGGAAGTACTCCAACATGTGGCTTTGGCATTAAGCATGTCAAAGAGGGGAGCTATGAGGTGACAGGTGCTTCATCACAAAAATCAGCATCGTTGTCATTGATGAGTATAGATCCATATTGGGAGTCACAGTTATTGGTAGAGTATTCCAAGAACCTATTCACATGTAAGGTGCTTGGTGAGAAAGTGAAAGATGGGAGGTATAGAGTGGTTTATGGAGTCATTTATTTCCAGGATTAGATCTTATTGACTAGAGACTCCAAAATCAGGGAGAATATTCTATGTGCAACACATGAGACACTCCTTTCCAGTCACAAATATTTCATTGGGGCTTATCATACCATCATGGAGAGATTCTCATGGGAGGGTCTCAAAGAGGATGTGCACCAACATATCAGGAGGTATGTAGCTTGCTTAATGAATGAGGAGGAAAGAAACCACACTACAAGGTTGTTACAAACACTTCCCCTTTTGATAAAGAGATGCGAAGGCTCATCTATGGACCCCTTCACCAGCTTGCCAGCAATATATGGTAAGGATTGTGTCTTTATGCTTACTGATAAACTAACCATGTATTTACATTCCTTTGCCATACATTTACAGTACATTACTCCACAAGAGGGTAAGCCTCTCCTTGGATTTCATGGTCCTCTTGGGACTACAGTTAGTGATGGGAATGACCACTTTCTAGAGATCTTGGGGAAATAAATATTTTTCTTGGGTTACACTCAGTTAACACCGAATTCCCTTTACTACTTCCAAGATTTTGAGAAGCTAGTGGCAGCATGCAAGTGGTTGGATGACCACTTACCATATCATGTTTTGAGGCAGCTAGGAGTAGAAAAATTTTGGTCTCACTTGAGGGACTACTGTGACCATCCGGAATGTCATATGACACTTAGTCTATTTTTCCTTTGGATCCCATATCATGATGAAATTCTATTCACTATATGTGGAATGGCTTGGGCTAGAGAGGCTCCTGAAACTAGAGAGTGGAACCAACAGAGTTCATCTGCCTTTTGGCTTCTTTAGGACAACATTATTGCAGCCCAACATCACCAGCAGCTCCATAAATATCATAAATGGAGAGAGAGATAATGTGGGGTGAACAATTTGGCCTTTCATTTTTAGCCATACAACCCCTGTACATTGCAGAAGGAGGGGATTGGTGAGTTCTTCTATGAGCCACCCAAGATGATCCATTTTGTTTGGATGATAGCATGGGGATTGGATTTTTTCATTGGGGTTAAGGCCCCCAACATTTTTCACCTCTCATGCCTCAAGGAGGCTAATGGAAAACATGTAGATTTCCCCATGGATCTCCCACTTCTTCATGTTGAGAGCCATTTGGTTTATTTACCAAAGGTTAACTTGAACACTTGGGAGGAGCAAGTAGGAGACAAACTAATTGGAGAACATTTGATTCAATGGTGGAGACTATCAGATGAGGACGATATAGGAGGAAGAAAGGAGATTTTTCAGTTTCCATCCTTGCATTTTCTTGAGGACAAGCAACATTTGGGAGGGGAGGACTGTAATATTCCAAATTATCTTTCAGCTAGTTGGAATATTAATTTTTGATTTTTTCATTTAGATAAATGAACAAGAGGGTAGGGAGACCCATAAATCTCTTTAATGTGAATAAAAACCACTTCTCATGTGGATGTGGGTCATTTTAGCAGTTGAATAAGGCACCTTAGGTGTGAACAGGGGCTAAATCATGTGGACAGGATCAAAGTTAACCAGATCAAGAGCGTTGTCATGGAGGGAGTAGAGCATTAAAGGAGGACAACACATTTATGATGGATGAGTGTATGCATGAGAGTAACATCTTTAATGAGTGGGACCTAGGGTGAGGAAGCCCACCAAGCATAAAAGGAAGAGGATGGTAGCCATAGAAGACATGATTTTGATTATTGATATTGTATTGTTCTTATATGACTATTTTCATGCTTGAGCTATTTAGTGGAGTCTGTTGTGCTATTTAGAACAAGGGTGTTCCCTAGAGGGAATCCCACCCTCATCCTCGAGGGAGTCCGAGTGCCTACTCCAGAGAGGTATACTGAGCTGCATTTCCATCATCTGGCATCAGGCCAAGCTTCAGCCCTCATCCAGAGCATAGTCTCCTTTAGGACTGTGTTGTTTTGCAGGGAAGTAGCAATGGAGGATTGATAGAATCGGTTTCTAAGCCTGTTTTCTAGTGGACGGATTAGCCCTTCATCTGGGAGGCTGGTAAGCAAGGTCTTAGTGTATCATTTTTTTTTTTGGCAGCAATCCAAGTTGTCACCACCATCTACAATGCAGTTTCCCTCATAAACTACATTATTTTGTTGAGAAACTACAGTAAAGGGTTTATTGCCCCATTTGGTGAGTTATATTTCCAGTGAAGGGAGAAAACCTTCATCCAGAAGATCTATTGGAGGAGTTTCATCTATTTTATACATTATATCAGCCACCTCCTATCAGCTATCTAGTTGCAGTGATTATTCAACCCTAATGTTGCATATCATCATTTTTGTATTTTGTGTATTTTCGGAAACCCTTTCTGGGTTGTCTTGGAAATGTGTTTGGGAGCTGAGATCTTTATTCCCAACACTTTTGGAGCATTTTATCAGAAGATATATATATATATATATATATATATATATATATATATATATATTCCATCTACAATTATTCCCTCATAGATAGGGCAATCATATCATTCTGGCATTTTATGTATTAGCAGAATTTCATATTTTTATGTATTGGATCATGGGAGGCTTGTTTGCCTAGCTTGAGTGACTTTTTCCTCAATAATTTGTACTTATTTTCTGCTAATAAACATAATGGAATCTATGATTGTCTCATGTTTTGATCTATTGATATTCACTACATTTTTCCAGTTTATGTTCAATATTCCTGTCTTCTCCGTTTTGGAATATTACAGTATGCCCCTCCTCCTTGGCCAATTTATATCTCTTTTTCATTAGTCCTTTCTTCCTCAGATCTATGTTGTGATTGATCAAAACTATATTGCACCATATTTCTTCTTATTCCTTGATTCCCTCAATGTGTCTTACTAATTTTAATATGGTTCCATCCACACACACTATTAGTTACATCATAATACAAATAAATGACAATGGATTATGCTCATAACCTTTCTCTTACAAATTTGTTATAGTAATACCAACTAAAATCAACAATATATGTTAGCACACCATTATCAGAATATTAATAAATCAACAACACTCATGTACATGCATGCATTGTCATAAAATAAATATGTCGTACAAATGATTAGTTCATCAAAACTATGGAAACATATTAACTATAAGTTCCATGCTACACAATTAATTATAGAGTAAGTATACCAATTAAGTATGAAGAATCAATTGATTTGGACCAAATTTTAACACCTAAACATTAGTTTAGTTTGATTTTCTAAAAAAAAATTTGAAACCCCTTACTCATTTTACCCTGTAAATTGAGTACTAACTCATTTTCCCATGATAGAGCCCATCAAGTCCAAGTGTTGAACTTGACTGCTATGATATCATTATGTAACACACCCCTCCTAATTCCCACCACAAAATTTCTCAAAAGGAGGTGGTTACCAAACTGAGCCAAAATCCAAGTTGTCGTTATGGAAATGGGCTCTAAAAATTCCTACCTCTACCACTAGCTTAAACGCTCAAATAGACATCACTATTACATTTATCTCATCAAGATAAATATAGTGATAAAAAATTTACTTAAATTCAAATTACAACCAAATATATTGATCTATATTAGATCATTATAATTTTTTCATCAATCTTGATGCATTTGCAGTAGAAAAGGTGGAGGAATCGACTCACGAGACTGTTTTTACCGACGGGACCCAATCTGGAAAAACGAGGTTTGAAACCTTTTGGTAGAATTTTGAGGCATCAAATGAAAAATTTTAGGGGTAAAAATTTTCCTCTTTAGTGGAGCACCATTTCATATTATTCTATACACAAAATTCTTTAAGCGATGCAAGAATCACATCAATCGGAGTTTGTATGCAAAAATTATGCCACTCAGATGTTCACCTTCATGTTTTAATACCTATAGTTTGCTAGGTTTCTACGCCAGCCCCATTATTCATGGAAAGTGGGGTATCCACATGATTATGTAAAATAATCTAGAATATTCTATAATGTAACTCTAGTGAAGAGTTGATGTATTCAAACGTGACCACTAGTAGGCTATCGAGTTGTGTTATAGCCAGGCCCCTAGGAGGAAGAGGCATTTGATTCTTTCGAGAAAATTTTGTTCCATAGCTAAGAAAAGATAGTAAGAAGATATTGGAGGTAAAACACATAGAGAGGATCTATGCACTATAGCAGCCCAGGGGCCACAAGAATTGCTTCTTTGTACCTACATCCATAATTCTAGATAGAGAAAGAGAGCAAAGAAACCTCACCTTCTAGTTGATTTTTCTCTTGAAAGGGTTTCCCAAAGAGAATATATTGCGTCTTATGTGTGTGTCTGAGGTTATTTGTTCATTCTCTACTTTTATGCATAATTTCCATTCACATGCACGCACTAATTATAGTTAAATCTACAAATCTAGAATTTTAATAAAATTGTAATATTGTAGAATTTCAGTATTTTAATATCTTATTATCATATCTATTGTGACTAACTATCAAGTGAAATATATGTGACAATTTAAAGATAATTTGGTATTATATCATGCTTCTTTGGGTATTTTTTGGATATTGCAGGGATGTAAATCGATAGGGTTGAAAATCAGAAAACCCTAATCATAGGTGATGAATCATAAATGAACCTCATGATCTTGTAGAGTTGAGGTTTATGCAGCTAGAACAACAATTCGTGGATATTATCCATAATATAAGCCTCCCCATGATGACCTTGAATAACAAGAAGGGGATATTTGGAGAAGAGGGGGTTTTAAATACGAGGGATAAATCAGAACCGAGATCAAAATCTCAAGGAGAAATGAAGAATTGATTGAAGAAAGAACCAGAAAAAGATCAACCAAATTCGAGTTTCATGAACCAATCATAGCCCATGTTTAAAATGAAAGCAAAGGTTGATGTCAAGTTGTAGCACAACGATCCCAATTCTCTAAAGCGATATCACTGGTTGTAGCAACTAGAAGTTTTTTTCAGTTTCCATCACATCGAGGAAGGAAAAATATCTCATTTACGTGACTAAAATTAGAGGGACATGCACTGAATTGGTGGGAGAGCCACGTGGAAACCCTAGGGTTGGAGGGAGAATATACAATGACTAAGTAAGAGTATTTCAAAACTCTCATTAAGTCTGATTGGGTATGTGCAGGAGCAGTGGATCTAGTGGCATTACTTCAGGAAAACGTTAGGCACAAGTGTGGAGGAGTACACCAAAAAATTCAATAATATGGTTGTAATGTTGGGTATCTCTCCAAAGAACCCAAATATGCTCCTCAAGTATTTTGGGGGTCTGCATCACCATCTACATGAACAAGTGATGTTTTTCAATCTAAAATAAGTGGACAAGGCTTATGCAAAGGAATAATACTTGGAGAACATAGGCCTAAAGAGAGCACAATCAAGTGGATCGAAGAAAAAGGAGAAACATGGTGCTTCTAAGGAGGGAAAGAAGAAGAAAAAATGGAAAACGATAAAGAGACAACAACTAAAATACAACAGTTTAAAGATCCTGGGAACCACTACAATAAATACATCATTGATGGCCATATAGAGGAGAAGTGTTGGAAATTTCATATAGAGCTAAACCCAAAGAACATGAAGAAATATAATAAGAAGAAGAATCTCATGGCCAATGATTCTAGCAGCCAAGTTGAAAGAAGATTGGACGTGGATGAGAAGATCAACTTTACATCAATGTAGAAGGTGGTGAATCTGAGTAGCCTTCACCAATAGGAAGAGAAAGTAGTGACCAAACACTTCGATATAAAGAAATAGGTCAAGAAGGCAATGATTGATTCTTTGTTTTACACAGGATCGCAGGTGACTCTCATTGCCGTAGATTTGGTCAAGATGTTGGGGCTGGAAGTTCGTGATCATCCAAACCCATATCCACTGGGATGGGTAAATAAGGATGCATAGCTAAAGGTAACAAACAAAAGTAAAATTAGATTTGCTATGACTGTTGATTTTATTAGTGAAGTGGATGTAGATGTGGTTCCCCTTGATGTATGTGGATTCAAGTTTGGTAGTCCATACATGTACATGTATGACGCAATATTCATGAGGAGATCCAACCAATATCATCTCTTTAAGGAAAAAAAGATTGTTCATCATCACCGCGCACAAAGGCAAGTAAAAAATTTCAGTGGTAATTGCCAACCAATCCAAGAAATTGATCAGTTCCACTAAGAAGTAGTTTTTATTGCTTATATGAGAAAGTCAGATAGAAGAGGATTCAATAAGAGGCAAGACATCTCTAGAGGGGTGTAATAAGAAACATAAACAACAATTGGAGGAGCTTTTACATGCACATAGGGATGTGTTCTGAGAGCTTAAATCACTACCACCTAAGAGGGAAGTTGAGCATGATATCCAACTATTTTTGGATACCCCCTTGCTAAATATTGGGCTGTACAGGAAGTCTATTATAAAAGAAAGTGAGGTGAAGAAATAATTGTGGCAACTACTGAAACATGGTGTCATTTGACTGAGTATATCACCATGTGCGTCACCCATCATAATTTTTCCAAAGAAGGATGGGACTTAGCAGATCTGTATAGATTATAGGGCATTGAACAAAATCACACTGAAGAACAAATAGCCCCTACCTAGGATTAATGATTTTTTGGTTCAATTGTAGAAAGAACAATACTTCACCAAGCTCGAATCAAAGTTTGGATATCTCCGGGTTCGATTCAAAGAAGAATATATGTCGAAGACCACCTTCAAAACTAGACAAGGTTTGTATGAGTGGTTGGTCATGCCATTTTGACTATGTGATGCGCCCTCTACATTTATGATATTAATGAATGATATCTTGTGCCCTTTTATATGTTCATTTGGTATTGTATATTTGGATGATATAATGGTATATATTGCTACTTTGGAGGATCATTTTCACATGTGACGTAGGCATTGGAAACATTAAAGAAGCACCAACTAGTAGAAGATCTCAAGAAGAGTGAGTATGCGCAAAATTATTTGGTTTACGTGGGGTATGTGATTGGTTGAGGAGAGTTGAACATAGATCCTATCAAGGTGGACATCATCATGAAATGGATTGTACCTACTATTTTTTCTAAGATCGAGAGTTTCATTGGTGCAACATAGTACATGAGGAAATTCATAGCCTCATTTTTAGCAGTAGCATCAATACGCCATTCCATAACAACAATTGGCAAGATTTTTGAGTGGGGAAAATGTCACCATAGGTCTTTTAAGAAGCTAAAGAAGAATATAGTTCAAGCACGAATTCTGGAATTACCAAAATTGTGGCGACCTTTCAAAGTGGAGACAAATTCTACTGTGTATGTTACGGGAGGTTCCTTGATGCAAGGAGGAAAGCTTGTATGTTACCATTCCAAAGTTTTTCATGGGGAAGTTCTTAACTACCCTACCTATGATAAGGAGCTATATTCCATGGTGAAATATGTGAAGAATTGGAAGAATTTTCTGATGGGAAGGGAGACAGTATTCCACACAGATCACCATCCATTACAGTATTTGTAGGCCCAATGTAAGAAATATTAGATCATGAATTACAAGTGTATGGGGTTTTTACAACAGTTTCATTTCACTTAGGGAAGCACAAATAGATTGGATGACATGCTTTAAAGGCAACCCACATCGAAGATTACAAATTTGGGGACTCTTATGCACATGGAGCCATTCACCAATGATGCATATAGAGAAGCATATTCAGAGAATGAGGACTTCAAGGAGATCCATCAACAGTTGTAGAGTCTGAGTCATGTGTATGATGGAGATAACACTGTTGACTACCATAGCTAGGATGGGTTGCTCTATAGGCTGGATAAATTATGTGTTCCTAAAGGTGAGATATTTTGCATGATTTGAGAGGCTCACACATCCAAGGTTGCATGGAACTTTTGTGTAGGAAATTCCATGTCTAACTTTCATAGGTATGTGTATTAGCCCAATATCCTAGAGAAAGTAGCTAGGTTCAGAAGAGGAAGCATTATTTTTTGCACCATCAGTCCTAGTAATAGGAAATAGGGTGTATATCATCCCTTACCTGTACCTACTCATTTTTAAGAAAGAATTTCCATGGACTTTGTGGGATGTTTACCGACAACCAAGAAGGGACATGACTACCTATTTGTGGTAGTTGACACGTTCAACAAGATGTGTGTTATGATTTCCTGTAAAAGCACCATTATTAGGAAATAAGAAACAAACCTATTATTTGGACATGTCTGAGTGCACTTTGGGATATCATAGAGCATCATTTCAGATAGGGATACAATATTTATCAGTGAATTTTGGGCTACATTGTGGTAAAATATGGACACAAAATTGAAGAGATCTATGACATTCCATCCACAGATAGATGGGCAGATAGAAGTAGTTAATCGGACTTTGGTGAAACTTCTAAGGGGATACAACCAGAAGAATCCAAAGACTTGGGATGAAAATCTAGTATATATACAACATTCTTACTATATAGCAGTCCACACCTCTACAGGAAAGTCCCCATTTGAAACTTGTTTTGGATATTTTCCATCTTCACCATTGGACATTTCATATGGGTAGTAAGGAGAAGTGAGGGAATAACTTACAAAATATGCTTTGAGGGTTGAAATTTTTATAGAGAAGATCACATAGATCCATATACAAGTATAAGAAACATTGTAGAAGTCATAGGAGAAGTATAATACCAGGCATGATCAACACAAAATAGAGAAATCATTCAAGGTGGAAGATATAGTATGGTTACAATTGAATAAGGAGAGGTTGTAGAGGCCTGGTAAGAAAATCAAGGCTCAGAGGTATGGTCCCTTTGAGATATTGGAAAAGGTGGGTGATAATTCCTATCGACTTATTTTACCACCATACATGCACATTTACTTAGTTGTGAAGGTAGATAATTTCAAACTCTGTGAACCTTCCATGATAGATTAGGAAGAGGAACAAGTCCTACCATTTGTGAAGGATTTTTCACCAAATGATCAAGAAGAGTTGATAGAAGATACAATTTTTCAGAAGACATCTAGAACTGCAAAACAGGGGAAGTATGACATTTTGCAGATTGAATTGAAGGGACAACTTCCATCCAAAGCTAAATGACACCAGAGAGAAGGTGGAGGAAAATTTTCTTCACCTCATTAGTAGAATATTTTGTGGTCAAAATCCCCCCAAAATGGGGAGGTGTTATCTAGATTCGATCATTATATTGATTTTCATCCATATCAATACATTTGGAGTGTAAAAATTGGATAAATCATCTCACGGGACCGATTTTACTAGTGGGACCCAATTTGAAAAAACGAGCTTTGAAACCTTCTGGGAGAATTTTGAGGCATCAAAAGACATTTTTTAGGGGTAAACATTTGTTTCTTTAGCCTTGCAACATTTCATGCTATTCTACACATACATGTCTTTCCAATGGCACAAGAAGCATGTCATTTGGAGTATGTATGAAAAATTTGTGCCACTCAGAAGTTGACCTTCCTATTTTCACACCTATAGTTTGGGAGGATGCCACTTCAGCCCTCATTAGTCATGGAAAAGTGACTATCCACGTGATTATTATTTAAAAGACTCTATAAGAGTCTATATTTTAACTCTTTTGAAGAGTTTATGTAGTCAAAATTAACCACTAGTAGGCTATCAGTATGTGTTACAACTGGGCTACTAGGATGAAGAGGCATTTGATTCTTTCGAGAGAATTTTGTTCCACAATTGAAAAAATATAGCTGGGAGAGATAAGACATAGATCACACAGAGAGAATATGTGTAGTGTAGTAGCGCACAGGCCATAAGCATTAATTTTTTGTACCTACAACCATATTTCCATATAGAGAAAGAGAGCGAAGTGACATTACCTTCCAGTTGGGTTTTCTCCCAAAAGGATTTCTGAGAGAGAATATATTGTGTCTTATGTGTGTGTGAGATTTTTTTCCATTATTTACATTTCTACCTAATTTCCATTCACATGCATGCACTAATTACAATTAAATTTACAAATCTAGAATTTTAATAAAACTATAATAGTGCAAAATTTCATTATTTTAATATATTATTATCAGATCATTATGATGAACTGTCCAGTGGAATATCCATGGAAATTTACAGGTAAAATATGATCATTTAATATTTTATGAATCAAAATATTCCACATCATCACCCTACCATGTGACACCCATGTCGTTATTATAATTAGCACCACTCGACAATGACATACTAATTGTTGACCCATTCATGACATGAGTCTTCACATTACATATGTGTGTGTGTTTCTCTCTCTCTCTCTCTCTCTCTCTCTCTCTCTCTATATATATATATATATATATATATATATATATATATATATATATATATATATATATATATATATATATATATATATAACTCTACCTTATTCTGATCAACTATAGAAATATAACAATACACATTTACATAATTTGATGCTAACTAATGTACTATCAGTTGGCATAAATATCCCCATCTTTTGTGTTCCATTACCTGGCCCTTCGGACCCCATGTCTTCACGAGTTACTTCAAGGACATCCTTTTGGGCTAACATGCCTTCTGGGCCTGCTCCAAACCAAAAGAATGATGGCTGAGATCACATGGAGGCCATCATCTACTAGGTTTCATCTTTCCACCACCTTTTTAAATGTGTTTCATTATCATTATGTAATTGGCTTTATTTTGGGATTACGTGCATGGTGTATACACTCGACCACTCTATGTCACAAATCTCATTATTCTATGTCCCCACACCTCACACTAATCTCAACAATGCTCCTCCTTCCCCAAAATCCCAGCACTAAGTCATCTCGTCTTAGCCTTCAACACTGTGTAAGGCCATCTCCAATAAGTAGGCTCTGGGATGGGAAAATTATTGTAACTGCTAGAAACCATTTTCTTCCTGTGTAGACCTACCTTAATCTCCTTATTGTTGTGATAAAAATTTTCGCATGGATATTTTATCTCCTTTCTACCAATGTGAATCCACCAAGTCGCCCTAGTTGTTTCCACGTCACTTACCCCCCCACACTAGCTTGGCCCTCGTCATCTCAACCTTTCCTTCACACAAATTATCGTGAAATTATAGGAGCACTCACTCTAGGAAACATCACTTAGATATTTCTCCCAAACATTGATTATATCTCTTACAATTATTCATTCATCATGCTAACCTCACTCCTGGTCTTGCATTGTGGTCCTGTGGACTAGAAACCCATTCTTCAATCTGACCTTCATGCAGCTTGTTAAATGCATCTAAAATCATCGATAAAGATAAGAGTATGAGGACATGATATAAGGTTGCAAGATAAGATTTATGATGGTTTTACAACACAAACCCCTTGTGAAGGATCTCACCCAAGACTCATGTATAATGGTTTTTTAATCACTTGGACTTGCGACAAATATTTGCTATCACCCTTATATCTTTATGAAGTTTGGTCTGGTGCTACCCTTATTGATATTACCAAAAGAATACCATCTATGGGTTGTTCATGAAAAAAGTACTAGACATGGTTTAAGGACTTGTTCATTCAGGCTAGGGACTTCTCCATTGAATTTAGACTTATCCATTCATGACAAGGACCTTTCCATTCAGTCTCGAGTTATGTGGTACCTTAGGTTCTCAATGTCTTACAAAGAACACATTTATCTTGGCTCAAAGATCTACAAATATATGTTGAGGAAGAAATACACATATAAATATTATAGAAGCAATCAGGAGGCATATGGTGCCAAGAAGGACATAAGGGGATCAATATTTAATGAATAAATAGGAAATCCCCCTTTTTAGTTCTATTAAAAACATGAACCATATATACAAGAACATCAACAACAATATTACAAGGCTACAATAATTTCATTCTCAAGGACAAGAATTATACACATGAACCACATTTTTGGTCACCAAATATTCACTGTTACAAGTCTAAAAAAACTTAGTGAGAATCCAGTACTCATACCACAAATAATGGTGTTCCTCTATGCCTACTACACCCACACAAGTGGTTATATATGAGTGTTTCATACATCGAAAAAAATGGTACAACATTATAATATCCGTGCGCACATGCATAAAAATTCAACCATTACAATATTATTAAACCATGAGTCATTCATAGAATAAATAAAACAATGGTTTACAACTCAAAATGAGCTCAATCAGAAGGAAATAATTTATAAACACTTATTTGGGATTAATACTAGAGTTTTCAATTGAGGTCAGGATAATGAATCTCCACCCAACCATACACAACTGCAACCAAGACTTACCTACAACTATTACCCCCAAGCCTAATTCCAAACCTTGAGGTGGGGTGCTTCTAAGTGATTTCATCCAACATACAAGGCTAAAATATGATTTCATGACAAGGTAATTTCTATCTCCATCCACTAGCTAAGTTCATTATAAATCACATTATTTAGACACACACACACACATATATATAATCATTCCAAAATTTCACAATACAGATAACTCTAGCTCACTTTTCAGGAGACAAGAGCCCACTACCAAGAAGGTTCATTAGCAATTAAGTTGTTAATGTGTAAATAAATCACTTATCCTGGTTTTTCATCACTGATTGAAGTCCATGAGCTTTAGGCCCAAGGAAAATCTTAGTAGTCCTTTAGCTCTCACAAACACTTGACTGATTCTTCCCAAATCTAATATGTTCATTAATCCACAAGCTTCCTGTGGTTTCTTCATACTTACAGGAAATCCAGGCTCTTTGAACAATTCACACAACAAGCCTTACTCATAAGTCTCCTCAACTGGTGCTCATTTCTAGAATTCCCTTCCATGCTAGAGACCACTTTATCTCTCTTTTATATTTGCATTCTCAAGTAGAAATTCTAAACATTTTGTTTGTTGTTGATGCCTTTTTCTTATGTGCAAATTAGACCTCTAGGGAGAAAGTGTGTATCCACTTGTTGGCCTAAGGGGTCCTCACCGAGGTTCGGTGTGCAAGGTTTGCCAACAAACCCCTATACTATTGGCCCTTTCGGCAGTGACCTGCTTGCACAGGTCACAGTCTCAACCCGAAGTAGTATAGGTGGGTGCTGGAACTAGGTTTCGGCACCCTGAGAAAGGAAGGGTAAGGCAAGTAGGGTTGCGTTCTGTTCAGATTACCTTGTCTCTACGCAGGGTTAAATATGTATCCAAATGCATCCACGTGCACTAGGTCTACAATTATATTCTTTTCATAACATCAACACAACATTACATAACCAGAATAGAATAGATCTAGATCCAATTCAATACACATACTTTCATAGCACGTTATAACCAGAGTGGAACAAATCTAATCTTTCAATATATAGATCTTTGTAATGCAAAGATAGAAAATGCATAACATAGTAATTACCAGCAATTCATTCAATAGTACTCACAGATTCAGATCCAATCATCCAACATATTCATTCATTCATCAAGCTTTCCTTACAATTCCCTTCCCAACCTGCGCACATAGCAGCAGGGTCCGCACAAAGCTGGACTAGGATCTCCGCGCACACAGCCAACAGGAGTCCGTTCCCAAAAGACCCAAATAGATCGCTTACACAATAGATTGCATCAATAGCTCATCAAATCCTAATCCTTTTTATCCAAAATACCTCTCTATTTATACAAATCTAGCTTTAACATTCCTATGGTCCATAACCCATGGTTTTCGGACACCTAGTTTACCATTTAACCCATTATAATGTGTTCGAGGCTTTGACCTACCCCAAAACCCCTACGCTATACTAAATATAATAAAAAATAACCAAAATGGACCAGTTTCGTAGCTTGTTAGGAGACCTCGTTCCAACAATCCCCCAACACAATCGTGTGAATCGTCTCGAGTCACTATACTGTTGTGACCCCATGATTCGTAGCCCGATATGGTTTGAGTCGACCTCCATTGACAAAGCTAGGGATGAGGTCACCACGCAGGGTAGCTAACTAGACTGCTCCACCATTTTTCACCTTCTGAACGATGTAGGGACCAAGCCAGTGTTGTCGAAATTTGCCAGGATGTTTTGCAAATTGGATGTCGTATACCAAGACAATATCACCTGCGAAAAATGCCTTCTGGTGAATGTGTCGATCATGCTAGGCTTTATCTCTAGCTTTTTGTACCTGCTGTTGAAACAGAGTAATAAACCGATCTTCTTCCAATGCTACCAGTTGCGCCAGGCATTCTTCTATGATATTGGATTCTACCATATTTGTGAATGATCCAATGCATAGGCTAGGAACAACGTATTCTATGGGCATGATGGCCTCCTTGCCATAGACCATTCGGAAAGGTGTCCTACCAGTTATATTTTTTCTGGTTTTCCAGTAAGCCCAAAGGACCGAGGGGATGCGAATATCCCAGTCACTATGATCGGCATTACAAACCTTCATTAATTCCTACTCCAAAATTTTGTGGAAAGCTTCAATCGTCCCATTAGCTTGGGGATGGTATGGTGTACTCTTGGTATGGTGGATCCATAATTCATCGTTCAAAGCTTGAATCATTTGGTTAACAAAATTTGTACCTCTATCACTCATTAGGATTTTTGGGCATCCAAACCTGGTCAAAATATACTCAAAGATGAAGTGCATAGCAGTATCAGTAGTAGAATCCTTCACGGCCTGTGCCTCAGCCCATCGTGTGACATAGTCAGTGGCAGTGATAATGTAGCACTTGCCGATTTTCTTTCCTGGTGGATTAATGGGTCCTATAAAGTCAATGGCCCATTTATCAAAATCCTGTAGGGCCATTTGGGGCTATAACAGCATATCATCACGTCGTGAGGGGTGGCTGGTTAGTTGCAGGTATCACACGTTCTACAATAGGTGTAAGAATCTTGATGCAAGGTAGGCCACCACAAGCCAGCCCTCAAAATATTTTGCGTTGTAGCCCTGTTTGCGTAGTGGCCGCCAGCGACTCCCTCATGGGCTTCTGCGAAGACGGTGGGTCGTTCATGTTCTAATACGTATCTGTGGAGTATTTCATCTGTGCCTAGCTTGTACAGTTGTCCTGTGATGATATTAAAGTTTATCGCTCGGGTAACCAACTCCTTCTTTTGTTGCACCGAATACGCTGCAGGGGCCATAATCGTAGTAATAAATTCAATGATATCAGCGAAGTGGTCATCCACCATTTTAATGGTAAACAAATACGCATCAATTAAGCTTTCATCCAAGTTAGTGGGTTCTTCCCCAGTATCAATACGAGACAGATGATCTGGGCCTGCATTCAACCTTCTAGGCTTCACGATGATCTCAAAATTATACTCTTGAAATAGCAACAACCAACGGCAAATCTTCCCCCGCAACACAAGCTTGTTGACTAGGTATTTTAAAGCCGAATGGTCTGTAAACATCTTAAAGTGTCTCCCCAGCAGATAGTGTCGATATTTTTGTAGCGCATACACCATAGCTAGTCCTTTGTGTTTAATGGTAGAGTAATTTCGTTCGACACCTAAGAGTTTTTGACTGGCAAAGGCAACTGGATGATCAATATCCCCTTCTCCAAGTTGCGTAAGGACCACACCTAAGGAAATGCATGATGCATCAACATGTACATGGAATTATTTTGACCAGTCAAGGAATATTAGTATGGGCACATAAATCATCTTCTCCTTGAGTAGTTCAAAGCTCTTCTGACATTCATCATTCCAAAAAAAAGAGACATCTTTCTTTAGCAGCTGTTCCATGGGAGCTATGATCAGGGTGAATCCTTGAATGAATTTCCTGTAATAGCCTGTGTGACTGAGAATGGAGCACACTTGTTTCTCCATTGTAGGAGCTACCAGGTTGATAGTTACAACTATCTTCGCGGGATCAACCATCAGGCACTGCCGACAGACTATATGACCTAGCAAGATTCTGAACGACACGCAGAAGACACACTTCTTGACATTCAGGGAGATATGGTGCTTTCGACACGCATCCAACATTAATCACAAGTTTGAGACATGTTATTTTACTAAGCCAAACACCGTCCAGTCATCGAAGTAAACCTCTAGAAACTGATGGATAAATCCTTTGAACATGGCCACTACGACCCTTGAAAAGATAACAAGTGAATTATTAAGACTGAAGGGCATGACCATGTACTAGAAGGAGCCCCATTTAGTGGCAAAGATGGTATTACTGCGATCCTCTGGTGAAATTTTGATCTGATGGTATCCTGAGAATCCATCTGTGAAGGAATAGGCCTCCTGGCCACCCACGCTATCCAATATTTCACCAGAGAAGGGAGTAGGGAAGGGGTCGTGAACACAGGCATCATTTAGTTTTCGGAGGTCCACATAGATACATATTTCTCCTTCTGTTTTTTCTCTCCTGAATGACCATCGGGCTGATCCAATCTGACTGTTCAACTGGTTCAACGATACTTGCGGTCAGCATTTTTTCCATCTCTTCTTTGATCTTTTGTTTATACTTAGGATTCAATCGGTAGGGTCGTTGCTTGATGGGTTGTGCCTCTAGCTTTAGAGTGATGTGCATAATGCCGAGGTCCACCATGATTCCCTTAAGCTCCAAAAACTTTGTGGGGAATAAGTCCTAGTACTCCGTTATTAGCTCAACGATTTTGCCCGCAGTGCCTTCATCCTAATAGTCCCCAATTCTTGTCAGTTTAGGGTGTTCATCTGTCCTGATATTAACTTCACGTAGCTGGAGAGGTTACATTACATCGAAATTTAAGAATGATGGTCCGATAATGGTACGTTCCCCTTCAGATTCTGAAACAGAGATATTCTGCGGGTTATATTCCTCTTCATTAATCGCCAAGCTCCAGCAGTTGACTATGTCTTGCATCTGGGCCTCCCATGTCAGAACGGCTGGTGGGGTGTGGGGGTGAGGCTTCTTAAAGACAAACGCATCAATGTCTTGTAGGGCTTCGTCAAGCATTTCTATTCCCCCAATGAATCCAAATGTTCCAAGGAAGTCCTCTTTTAATATCTCCCAATGGCGGGTCCGCTGATGTAATTTAGCATCTAAGTACCAAGTAGTGGGGATAGGGCCTAGGGCATGTATAAACAAATGGATCCACTCATCTGGGGTTCAATCAGCCCACTTGGTTGTCCATATACACAGATGCGCATGGGGATCTTCGGGCCCCAGCAATATCTTCATCTGCACGTTGGCAGGGGATGTGAATCATAGCACCATCCTATCCCGACACGTCTCCCAGTCTGGAAACGCTTTCTTGTGGGTATCCCACCATCGGGAAAATGTGTCGTGTAGAGCCAGATTGAGCACCCAGATTCATCGATCATTGGGAACCCTAGATTCTAATGTTCTTATGAAGTCCTAAACAGTACTAGACTCATCAAAGTGGGGAAGTTCCCTTACCTCTGAAGTGATGCAATAGAGAGTCCTTGCAATCCGAGTGCCTCGTAGGGTTGAAACCTCATGCATCTGGGCCTGCCACTTCTCAAGTTCCTCATCTGGGTCAGAAAATTACTCCCTATTTTTCTCCTAGGTGAATATTCCACATGTTGTAGGATCATCCTGGTCCTCATCCTGTGTTGTCATCTTGTAGATGTGATCGAGCTCCTCATCCTCATATGCTAGTTCAGTATACCGTGCGCCCTTAGTGGGATCCAGTGGTACTATTACACATGTCCCATTCTTCTCAAACACCATGATGCATTTTTTTAGATTAATGACACCTCCTACATCGATAGCCCAGTCTATCCCCAGGAGCGCAGGATAGGGGTCCATATCTTCCACAATTTCTATGACCTCAAACTCAGCCAGAATATTTACTCCTATGACATCAACCATAACCCTTGGCAACCATCCCAAAGGGATGATCTTCTGTTGATTTTCCATTCATAGTTGGATGGTGGACTAGTCTAATTTAGGTCCCCCCATTCGTTTCCAGGTTTGTTTCGGTAAGACATTCGCATCATATCCAAGATCAAGAATAACCTGATCTATCCCATAGTCACCAATCTGTGAGGTCAAGCGCATCTCTCTCCCAGTGTGCCTTTTATAGTTGTGTAATTTGTGTACTTCCTTAACCTCAGTCATCATTCTGGGCTGAGCTGCACAGTCCTGTAGTAATAATTAAAGACTTTCTCCCGCCTGCGGGATGCGTAGGAGCTTTAAACATGCCCTTAAAAATGTTTGAACTTCTTCTTCTGGTAGTTGCATAGGGGCTCCCAGTGATTCCTGCTTTCCTAGAGCTGGATCCTTCCGAACAGCAAGCTCCTCTCTTGCTTTCTGGGTGACCATGCTACGCGTTATGCTCCGTAGCTCCGTTTTGAATCTCTGTATATTTCGTGTGGGAGTAGATTGTTTGTCCTTCATCTTTGTTAGCAAAATCGGGCAGTCTTCAATTTCATGGACCAACTATTGGCAGTTTTTATAGGTCTGCCTAGTGGGATTTCAGCAGTCCCGGGCGAAGTGCCTTACCTCTCCATAGTTGTAGCAAATTAGTTTGCCCCGTCCTTGTCTAGCGCTTCCTCCCCGTCCCCCTGCCCCGTGCAGGGGAGCCAGCGAAGCTCGCGGGGGATCTCGGAGAGGCAGGATCAGATTGTACCCTATAGAGGGTTCCCTGATCTACTAGTAAGTCATATGTGTGGCAATTCTTCTCATCGTGTCCTATAAATCGGCAGAACCTACACCATTGTTTCTTCAATTCATTTCTATTTATTTGCGGACACTTGGTTGTATCATGCAATCCCACTACTCGGCAATATTCGCACCAAAGGTCCGTGCTTACTCCCTTCCTTCATTCCATCCATAAGCTTTGTATCTCCATGTGCATTGCCCCGAGCTGCTCCTGAATTTGTTGTACTCCTTCCCTTTTTTCATCCTTAGGTGCAGCTTCAAGTTTCATGGCAGCTTCCAAGGCTTTCTCTTATGATTCAAAAGTCTAATGGCCCATGGGCATACGCAAGTGAGGTAGGAGCATAGCGATAAACCCTTCCGTGTGCTTTTTGTTATCATACTTGAACTCACCTTCTCGGATTGCTTTCTTTAACTGCTGATCTACCTCCCAGACTAACTCAGATGCTCCTTGCTTGAAGTGTTTTACTTCCGATACTAGTTGGGAATAGGATTCAGTTTCTGGAATTGTTGTTTAAGGGCATCCTTAATATTTTGAAGTGTTGCACTCCTGTTTTGAGATATGTACCGCATATACCAGTCCAGCGCCCTTTCCTGAAAAGCCAAGGATAGTTGCGATATTTTTACAGTATCACTTACCACCCCTTATGCCGTCCATACCAAATCGGTCACGAACGAGAATCGTTCCAGGTCCTCATCGACTGCCCCCTTAAAGGTAGGTAATTTTAAGTGTGTTTCCATGGGCTCCTTTGGTTTACCTCCCTAAAGCCCTAGCATCGGGGTAGCTGACTGATCTTGTGTAGGTTGTGGCTGACTATGCATGGGGAAATCCTCTTTTCGTCTGCCTCAATGGTTCTCACCGTTCCGCATCATGCCTCTGCTCATTAACCGATCCCTTTCTCATATCTCTTTCGGTCCCGGCAATGAAACCATCTGTTGGCTTAAGGGGTCCTAACCCAGGTTCGGTGTGCAAGGTTTGCTAACAAACCCCTATACTACTGCCCCTTTCGGCAGTGACCTGCTTGCACAGGTCACAGTATCACCCGACGTAGTATGGCTGGGTGCTAGAACAAGGTATCCACACCATGAGAAGGGAAGGGTAAGGCAAGTAGGGCTGCACTCTATTCAGATTACCTTGTCTCTCGGCAGGGTTAAATATGTATCTAATTGCATCCACTTGCACTAGGTCTACAATTATATGCTTTTCATAACATCAACACAACATTACATAACCAAAAAAGAACAGATCTAGATCCAATTCAATACACAGACTTTCGCAGCACAATATAACCAGAGCGTAACAGATCTAATCTTTCAATATACAAACCTTCATAGCGCAAAGACAGAAAATGCATAACACAGTAATTACCAGCAATTCATTCAATAGTACTCAGAGATTCAGATCTAATCAATCAGCATATTCATTCATTCATAAACCTTTCCTTACAATTCCCTTCCCAACCTGCGCACACAGCAGCAGGGTCCACACATAGCTGGACTAGGATCTCCGCGCACACAGGCAGTAGGAGTCCATTCCCCCAAAACCGAAACAGATCGATTACACAACATATCGCATCAATAGCTCATCAAATCCTAATCCTTAAAATCTGAAATACCTCTCTCTTTATAACAATCTAGCTTTAACATTCTTATGGTCCGCAACCCATGGTTTTTGGATACCTAGTTTACCCTTTAACCCATTACAATGCATTCAGGGCTTTGACCCACCCAAAAACCCCTGCGCTATACTAAATATAATAAAAAATAACCAAAATGGACCATTTTTGTCGCTTTTTAGGAGACCCCGTTCCAACACCATCAATGAATAATACTTATTCACTTCCCCTCCAAACATATCAAACAACAATCATGACCGAACATCGTAATTCATGATGCTCTTAAATTTTTTTCACTTTCTTTGCTTGTTGATTGGGTTGAAAGACACATGGATCGGTCCTTCCTGCTTTAGTTAAATTCAATGTATAGTAATAATATTTAATTCATTTCAACCAACCAACTTTGATATTTAATGAAAAACTATTTCCTCATGCAATGGAATATGTGTCCCTTTCTGATCCATTTTAAAAATAATTAAAATTATTTTCAAAGGGGAAATGTTAAACAATGGATATCATATATATCTTTATTATTCATTTTATACCACATGTATATTCACTAATATTAAATAAGCTCTCTACTTGAGTAATAAAAAGGGTTGAAATCACACATTAATTTGACTTACACGTACTACCTATAGCTAGTTCTGATGAGAGACACATTCTACAACCTAGTGAGGTTGATGTGTGATTCTATCTATGCTCAATGTGGATTTGACACATGTCTCTCATAAAACACAAATAAAATATTCTCCAAATAGAAAAATAATGTTGGTTATAGTAAAAAATGAATATGAAGATGGATGTTTAGTTAGTTTTAATTAAAAGAATTATAAAACATCAATAATCCTAATCTCACTATGAGACTTGAATTTTTTTATATTACAAACCAATGTCATAAAAATATTTCATTCACTATCAATAATAAATAAAATATTTTCATCTAGAAATGACCTCATATAAAAAAATTCTATGTGGTTCACAATTCCTAAAAATCCTGAACCACATAGAAAAAACCTCAAAAAAATATTGTTGAGCATTGGGTAAGGTTTCCCACTAGGTAGACTAGAGCTAGCAATCATTTTTATATATGTAACTTTTTTAAATTGATAAGACAAAATGATATATATATATATATATATATATAATAAAAGATCTTTCAAAAAATAATTTACCTTTTAAAATTTATAAAAGTATATACACTCTACATTTATATACATATAATCTATCTTTATTATTCAATTTATACTACATTTGTTATTATTAAGTGAATGAGGGACCTTAGAAAATTAAGAAAGAGATGAAGAAGTGGCACTACCAATATATATTGGGGTTATGGGCGGATGAGCCGTTGCCAATGCTCAGACCTTTAGGAGAGTCAGGCAGAGGGCTAGTCAGCCACTTAGGTAGATAGAATGTCCCCAACCCACCAATGAAGACTGTAGGTCATAGTGTCTAATGATTATATGATGAGTTATGCTCGTTCCCATGGTGACACTAACTTTCTCCACATAAAGTTGAGGCTAACGCTCTCCGCTTCAAATATATGGGTAAAGTCAGTACACTAAACTATATGGTCAAAAAATAACTGAAAGATAATACCTATACTCTATGGAGGTTGGAGATGAAACTATGGATAGGCCTGCATGCGACTGTCGAATCCATTCCAAAAGGAGGGAGCCCTTTACTACTTTATTTGGGGGGAGGGGCAATCCAACTAGACCAAGGGAAGCCATTCCAACAGGCTAACCATAAACTAGACCATTGGGGGCCATTCGAGGAGAGGCAGGCCCAATGGTTCCATTACCCCCACCTAATGCATATTGACCAGATACAGTCCCATCCATACCAACTTGATGGGAATGAGAATAAGGTCCTCCACGGACATTATATATCAAAAGTAAAAAGGAATGTCAACACTGAAAATATCACAAATAGTTGCAAGGGACCGAAGGCTTAAAGGGAAAATCCTACTAGAGTTATAGGGATTTCATTACCGGGATGGGATAACCTTGATTTCTTCCCTCAAGATCTCTATCCTGATTTCGTAGGGGTTTCCAACTTATGATTTCCTCATTACTTATGTACCATGATTATTATGAAACTTTCCTCCTTACTTGTGTAATGACATAAATTATAGAAATGAATTACGATTGTTGGAATTAGTTGGAAGTCATGGAATGATATTATTGTTGATAGCCAAATGAACAGTACTAAATTCAATGCTACCTATTGTCGCTAGCTAACAAACCATCCAAGGCAATCTTACCATTCATCCACTTATCAGGCATTTTATTATATATAAAATACCCAAGGGAAAGGACCAATAATGGTTGTTGCCAACAAAGTGGGGTTTCTCCTAGCCTTCTCTCGAATATAAATAGCTCACCTAATTACACCCTATAAACATTATTCCTACTTGCATTGACTAATTGTTAAACTGAACTACCCTCCATGCAATCTCTCCTGCGAAATAGTTAGGGCATGATAATGATTGGAGTATTTATTTATTTCTAGCATAAAGGATAAGCTCAAGCAGAATAAGTACTCCATCCACTCTCACCCACACTACCTCCGTTGGGGAATAAATCCTAGGGGGAGATATAGAATAAGGGAATTCAGTCAAGGTGGAATAAATTCTTCTGACCCTCCCTCTAATTCATGCATCATCTATTGCATTCCATCCCACCCTTTGGTCCTACTCATCATTCTGGAAGAATTCTAGGCCATCAAGTGGGATAAGTAAGGAAATGAATAAGGCATGCATCTATGGAAGGCCATATTATTCCTCCCTCTAATTCATGTATCTATGGAGGGCCATTATTACCTATTCTTGATGGTTGGCCATGCCTGCCCCCTCCCACTTATAATGGGGAAGTAAGGGCAGGAATAGGGGAATAAGTAAAGGCTAGAATAAGGGTGTAATAATAAATAGGGGAATAAGAAGAATCCCCACCCTCCCCCCACGTTGATTGGAATGATTGGAATATAAACAGGGATTGACATAGTTATTAATATTTAAATAGTGAGAATTAAATTGCAAGAATCGAAATAGAAACAGATAAAGGAGCAGTACTGATGCAAGAATGACACTCCTTAGAATTCACTAGTAAGCAGTTGTGTTCCCAAAATTTTAGAAAATCCACATATTAGAAGGAAATTTTGGCTATCCTTCATGTCGTGGAGACTTGGCACCCATATCTCATAGGGAGGTGTTTTTAGATAAATACTAACCACCATAGCCTGAAGTACTTCCTTGAAAAATGATTGTCCTCATGAGAATGACATAAATGGGTCAATGTTGGCGTATGATTATGAAATCATATCTGTGTGTGTGTGTGTGTGTGTAGGCTAATGTTGTGGTTGATGCTTTATCCATACAATTTGTGGAGGATGGGTCACTCCTTACCTTATCATTGCCAAGTCCAAGATCACTCGAGGAAGACCGTAAAGAATGGCTATAAAACAATAGTTTAAGGTAGCTCATCCAATGGCTTGAGGTAGATCCAAACTCACCTAAATTCTATACATGGAAATTAGATACATTATAGTATAAAGGGAACATTTTTCTGGAAAAATATTTATCCCTAAAACCAGGAGTCTTAGAGAAGGTACATTCATCACCGATAACGGGTTACTCTAGCTTTCATAAAGCCTATGAAAGAGCTAAGTGTTTATTCTTATGGGATGGAATGAAAACATATATCAAAGATTTATTAGCATCTTGTGATGCTTTCCAAAGAAACAAAGGAGAGATGGTAAAGAGACCTGGGGTATTGCAACCACTCCTAATACCAACACATATTTGGATAGACATTTCAATGGCTTTTCTCGTGGGACTCCCAAAAGTTGGAAACAAATAAGTCATCATGGTGGTTGTTGACCATCTTGAAAAAAAAATATCATTTTTGTGCCCTAGCTCATACTTTCACTCCTTTCTCAGTTTCCCAAGCCAGGAATTCATGGATCAGATCTTTAAGCTACATGGTATTCCCACTTCCTTTTATCGGATTGGGACCCCATATTCACCAGAAAATTTTGGCAAGATCTATTTAAACTTCAAAGTACACAAAAAAATATGAGAACTGCATATCATCCTCAAACTAATGGTAAAAAATAAGTGGTCAACAAGTGCTTAGAAACCTATTAGAGATTTTTTGCTTCCAAAAATCCACACCAAAGAGCACAATGGCTTCCCCTTACCAAATGGTGGTACAACACCATTTATCATGGAGCTACCAAAATGACACAATATGACGTTGTTTATGGAAACAAACCCCTGTGAGTGGAATTCTATGTACTGGGCACCTCCAAGGTTCATGCAGTAAATAGAATGCTTCACGCCAAAGAAGCCATTATCTGGATCCTTAAAGACAAATTTTTTATGGCACAAAATTGAATGAAACAACCAGTCGATGAGCATAGATCCAAATGTTCTTTTACTGAAGGGGGTATTGCTTCACCTACAACCTTATAAACAGACATCACTAAAAGAGAAAGTTCCCCAGAAGCTAGCTCCAAAGTTCTATGGCACCTATCATATCATACAATTCCTTGTTCATGTTTTCTACAAGCTAGCTCTCCCATCCCACTTCAAGATTCATCTAGTATTTCATGTGTCATGTTTGAAGAAGGTCATGGGATAAAATTGCAAAGTGTATACATACCTACTAGAACTTGATGAAGAAGGTTACATTTGGCTCCACTCAAAAGTAGTATTGGATACAAAAGAGCATCATTTGTGCCACTACATGATCAAGGAAGTATTTATCTAGTGGAAAGATATGAAATGAGAATATTCCACACAGGAGCTAATGGCGATTCTACAAAAAATTACCCTCCATCATTGAGAGCTTGCTAGCACATCCTCGAACTTCCAAATCATATAAAAATTTGGTACTTTTTCTACAAAAATGATAAGGGGCCTCCCATTCTTCCTTCATGAGGTGCAATATGAACAAAGCTTCCACTATTGTGTGGAATAATTCAATACAGAGTCGAGAAAATGCAACTGGTCACAAGTGAGAAAAGTACCATTATCATTAGAGAAGATTCTATCGAATCCTCTTCCATGAGAGGAGAGATTATCTCTTTATGGACCTCTCCATACTTTGGAATGGTATATTTTAGGGAATTAGAACCATTAGAGATCTCACCTATGATAAGGAGAGAACTCGGACTGTGAATCCTGTTATAACACAGTATAAAAGGGTGGGATATAATAGAACCAATTCAGGTGAGTGCCACTTATCGTTCTAATGTGGGGACTCAGGTCCTTCTATCATTATCGTCCCTATTTATTACCGATTTTTGGAGTCATAGCGGATCTAGGTGCAGCGAGAAATATTTCATCTTATCTAATAATGGAACATGTTTGATCAATTTGACAGACGGTCAAGCGAGCCAAAGTGAAAAAGGGTAAGGGATTGGAGGGAGACTCTCCTTCATCGATGATACAATCGATACATGGTCGATCTATTATTAAGTGTACGACCTCATCTCTATCATAGGTAAATAAACAGTATAAATACCAAGAAAGAAAGAGATCTTGTGGGGTTGGATATTTGAAATAAAGATATAGTTGTAGCCCCCTTATCCACTTCGCTTTGTTGTAGGTTATTTATATCTCTTTTTTATTGATTTATTTCTTTATTTAAAAGAACCCTTAGCTTCACATCCACCTTATCCTTTTCCAGCAAGGAAACCTACTCTTTTAAGCTCTCAAGCTCCTCTGTGAGCATTGATAAGCTTGGTTGACCACTTTAGGTAAAGAATTATTGTGCTAAAGATGTGCACCACCCATTCATACATTGACTGCTTATTACAGCATGGTGCGAGATTTCTCCCACTTGCCATGTCTTGGTTCGAGATGGATAGGAATTACTTCTTGTCTTGCTGGAAGATCAGGTGGGTCCTTACATACTCTTCCACTAATCCTAAAAATGGAGGATCTTTCTATGGAATCAAATTATAGCTATCATTATTTTTGACACCCGAGCAAGGTAAGAAGAGATATGAAAAATAGAACTATCATGTGCTTGAAAGAGAGTAAGAATTAAGTAATAAATCTCTAGGATCATGATTAGAAGAATAGATCACCAATATTTGTACCATATATGAATACTTAAATACCAAGTAGTGTATAAATAATGATATTCCTTCGAAGATATTTCTCTATTTTTGGATCAGATATGGATCGAATATTTATGGGAATATTTCATTACGCTTTAGAATCTACTGGGTTCATAGATCTCATAATGGATCGTACCAGAATCTCATATATAGAGAGAATTGGAAAACATGTTGCTTAAACATATTCTAATGTTGAACCAACAATAGAGACAGGGATAGAGAAAGGAGAAGTAGCAGTTCCTAGAGTAGTAGTTCCAATTTCATATACAAGAGAAAAGTTAGAATTTGATCCAGTTTCTTAGCTATCCATAGTGTAAGTTATTGATTAAAATACAGATCCTCCAAATGTAGATCTAATTAACCCCGTGCTAGAACCTATTGATTCACTAGCAGCATAGGTGGTAGACCAAGTAAAATCATCCATAGAAGCTATAGGAGAACCAGTGGTAGAAACATAAACTGATAGAATCACGGGTAGAAAAAGATAGAGCAACGAGAAAGGAAACGATGGGTACATTTTACCAAGTTATAGCTAGAGATCCATACTCTAATGATTGTGATCGAAACCTAGAAGCACCTATATCAGCATATATGATCATGTTATTCTTAGCTTCCCTTTGCTAAGTGATAGAAAACACAGGAGAAGCAAAGGTAACTATAGGAGCAAAGATAGATATATCAACATTATATAGAGATACAAATCTAGATTGACACCCATTATCAAAAGAGAAGGAAATGGAAATGGGGAAGAAAGGAGAAATGAAACCATAAGGACAAAAACAAAGTGAGAAGATATAGCAGGGGACATGAGGCATTTTAATAGGTAAACCAAACACAAGAGGTTGGATACGGTGGGTCACAGGTTACAAATTCCTCTTAGTAAAGGTAGGTCTTGGTTCAGTTGGTTGAGTATTTTACAAGTGAATTATGCAGTTTTTGGTTCGGTCATTGGTTCTGGTAAGTCCATTTAAGCATCAATTGGAGAAGAAATCGATTCTTTATAATTTGTTTCCAGTAGTAGCCCTTCCGGATCGAGATGGATAATCCACAAGGGGAGGTTCTAATTAAGAAAACCATAGTTGAACTAGTTCAATATGTAGTTCTAGATCCACCAGGGAAGGCATAGACATGGACATGATAAAATATGGAAATCCTTCTCCGAATTGTGAATTCCCCTACTCCCAATCCTCCTAGACCTAAACAAAGAACAAAGAAAGATAGGTCAAGGATCTGTGATTGGGTAATTAGGGATTGAGTCTCCCTAGTGCTGGTGTAGCACAGTGCAAAAGAGAAGATCAATATAAGGAGGCAAGAAAAGTAGTGACAAGGTCTTGGAGCTGGCATATTGGTGTCAAGGGTCTATGTCATGTTCATAGTACTTGTCAATTGAATATCTAGAAGAATAATTACTTCTAGTTTTTCCTCTCCAAGAGGGAGAGGTTATTGGAGATTGGCTTGAAGAGCCAAAATTATGTATCCCTTATGCTTTGAAAATTGACTCGATGAAAAACATAATAAGTTAATAAAGAAAATATATAATTAAGAAAAGAATAACACGTATATCACAAGAAGTCATGTAGTAAGAGAATTGAATTAAACACTTCATTACCAAATTCTCAATAGATACTCCATCAATCATAGGGAGGAGATCCCCATTCCCACTTATTGATATTGAGTTAATTGATGATACCAGGGTGTTCCATAACCACAGTCACTGGATGTCGAGATAAGGGATAAATTAGACCCTTTGTTACCCACTGCGATTAGAAGATTCCTGTCAGTCGAGATTCCCTATTCACTAAAGGGGCACAGATACATGATGAATTATGCCTTGCCAAGAGACCTAACTAGGAAAACTCGCCAGGAGATCTAGAGCATAGTATCCATACCTTTAACCTCGAAATCACCCTCGAAATATATCCTTGAAATAGAATATGGAACCTTGGCAATGGGGTTACCAACGTGGGATAGATGGAGGTAATGAACATGCGTTATATATGATTATTCACCGCTAGAGGTTCATATGACATTCTTACATAGCCCCACACAACGGACTGAAGGAAGTGCCTCACATAGCCACCTTACCATCCAAACATAGATGAACACCCACATAGTAGCTACCTAGACCCACATAAGGATTATAGCAATCATAGATATTTCCCCTATAAGCTAGACCAAGAAATAGGACCTCGAACCTCGATCTCTAAGGAACCTCGACCCTAGAAACTAAACCTAGACCTAAAAATTCTTGACCCAATATATTGACCTCCAAATATACATCGATGGAAACATAGCCCTCAGTAGCCTTAACCCTTGAAATCAATCACCGATATGGAACATGAAGTTACTAGTTGAATTGGATTACATGGAAATCATTACTTACAATGGAGGAACCAAGTCACTCGACCAAAGGGAGAGGGAGAGGGAGAGGGAGAGGGTGAGGTGTGCAAGAAGGCTCGACTAGCAAGTTATTTATTTCTCACCCATCAAGGGTGAGGAGAGGATGCGTAATCATGGTGAGTTGTAAGACCTAAAGACTATCAAGAGAGGTATCCTAAGGCCTAAATAACATAAGGAACGTAATATCTCGACCATAAAGGAGAGGGAGAGTGAGACGATGCATAAGAATGGCTCCACTAAAAGGAGAGGTATGTTAAGTAACTCGATCACTAGGAGAGGTTTAGCCTGACCATGATTATAAGTGCTACTTTGACACTATGTCCTGGGCCCCGTAAGTCACTGAATTAACATGTTATGTGTCAAGGGGGCACCTTTCACACATACCAATATTCCCATCAATCGATCAATCAATCAGGGCCTTTTCCCTATACGTGATTCCAGGGATGACTCAATATATGTACTTGATGCATTCATGATCCACAAGCATGCTTGACCATAAGGGAGAGGATGCCCCCAGTAGGGCTCGACTAACATGAGAGGTAATTATGTCATAAATTATAGCATTAAAGACAGTTTAGCAGAACATTCCACTATTATATATATGTAATTATGCCCTGTCATCTCATTCTAAGAAAGAGCGGGAGTCTGTCATATACTTATTATATGATTCATTGCTTCAATGAATTTTAGTAATTAAGATAGTGTTTTTCTTGGTTGGTATTTCCACTAAGTAGATAGGAAGGTTGGGATTTCCACGAACTGGATAGGCTCAAGTGGGGGAAGTAGGTTGGAGGATGCCATTTTCTTAGAGTACTACCTATAGACTATTAGGCAAAGAGACACATTCCACATCCTAGTGAGGTTGATGTGACATTCTATCCATGCTCAACATGGACATGTCACATGTCTCTCATAACATAAAAAGTAAATATTCTCTAAAACATGCCTTACCATAAGTGTGTTAAGAGAATTGAACCTATGCCCTCTCAATAGCAAAGGTATTTGAGCTACAAAGACTTGACCAACTAAGTTAACCATGGAGGCTATGATGTGATAAAATTTCATATCATCTTTGAAAAAATATATATTTAACTAATTTATGTCCACATCAATTTTATATATATCTATATATAGAAATAAAATGTTGAAAACAAGCAATATATGTTGTATATAATAAAATATTCAATGCCCGAAGGAAAAAAGTAATTGAAAGTCAAAAAATTTAATTAAAAATATCTAATACTTCCTAATGAGAATAATAACAAGGAGAAGTGTATTTCATTCAATTCTTATTATATATTTAATATGTGACATTTAAAATTTCACAATAAAAAAATCTTATGAGGTTATTAATAACATATTTTAATATAGTATTAATTAATATTAGCATATGCTTAAAAATATATTAATAACAAAAAACTTTATTTTAATGTTGTCAATGTAGTACATAGATAAAATGTATTAATATATATACTAGTAAAATATTTTAATGTCAATTTTGTACATATTATATATTTTTTTGAAAATAAATATGTATATATTATATAAAAAAATTGGAAGAAAAGAAAAATTTATGATAAAATCTCTTGAAGTAGGCTCACTATTTTAAGTTTTTGTATTTTTTTAGGTATATTTTTTTGTCAACTTTCCATAAAATCCAACAAATTCGTTTTCGACAATTTAACTTGTGTACTCCATATAACATTCAAAATACAATTTAAACAATGACAAATCTCACACACAATCAATATATATATATATAGGAACTATAAAAGAATGTTGCACCTAAAGAGATTTGATCTCTCTTGAAGCATGCTAGATCTATGCTTAAGAAGTATCTATATTGATAAAACTTCAAAAGTAACCACTTTATTTTGTTATTCAAAAAGGCTTCAGTGTGGCCACAAGATCTTTTTGCTAGCCAAAAAAGCTTAAAATGGACAAAAACACTTATGCCATAATGAATATGTTTTCCTGTTTCCATATATATCAATACAAGATATATGTATTATTTCCTACCAAAGTAAGATTCTACCAATTAATTTACTTGTTAATTTAAGACTTATGGTATAATATATAATTGTTTTGTTTATACGTCAATACAACATACATATATTAATTCCTTGCCAAGATAGGATTCTAAGATCCTATGACAATTTTTAACATGACAAGCTTAAGCTACGTCACAACACTTACAAATTTATACATTTATGCATATGGTAGTTGTTGGTGCGATTAACTCATATTTGTTTTATTAATATTATAGAATATTTTATTTTGATGCAATGTGAAATGGAGATAACTTTTATGTAAATTAAATTGTTTGTTCTAATTAATTAAGAAGTGGTTAGATTTAATAAAACAATTAATTAATTTGTAAACCAAGCATTCTCTTAACAATTTTTTTAGTATAATTTATATAAAATTATTAGGGGAGAGAGAGTTATGTCTTTGTAAATGGATTTGTTTATATATTAGTTCATTAAAATATTATTTCTTTTTTATTACCTTTGTTTATTTTTTAAATAATATTTAATAACATTTTTAAAAATATTATTAAAATAATTATTATTTAAATAAATATTTATATTGGGATAAAATAAATGGTGATGAGGTGTATAAAGTTATTGTCATGCAAAGGCATGGAAAAAAGTCTGCCTTGTTAAGGGTTGCTGGCGAGTGCTATGTCAGTAGTTTTGATAGCTTAAATGCCTATAAGTTGTTGTTTCTCCACAAGTTTAATCAAAATTATAAATTAAATTTATCATTTAAATCACATTAACTTTTTCATCTCCATTTTATATATAATTTTGTTTAGATTTTATATATAATTTTATGATTAATTTTATATATAAATAAAATTCTATCATATATTTAATTAAAAAATATTAATCAAATCAAATCAAAAACATTCAATCAAAATTTTGTAATTTTAAAAATAAAAGAAATTATTTTCTACTTAGAAAAAAATCTGGAATTAATTTGATGTTACTTAAGTATAGCTTTAAAATGAAAAAAATAACATATTTTTCTATTTATTGACATTGCAATGAAATTTCATATCGAACAAAAGTTGAATTACAAAGACAATTTTTTTTTAAGTTTAGTTAATATTTTTTATTAATCAAAAAATAGCAAATTACATCATATCAGAACTTGATGACCTCAACCTGTCAAAAAAAAAAAATCTAAATCTATTTGCCACTTTAAAAAATTATAAACCAACCAATATTGAAAAAGTTTAAACCTTCTATCAAATAAACTTATAACTTATATGTATTAAGATACCTATTATCAATGCTTTTCGATGGAGGCGAATTTCCTACGCATAAACTAGACATATTATTATGATGCTGTTTAAATCTAAAAACTGGTCACCTAAGATAGCGTTATTTATTTATTAGTGAATAGTATACTTCTGTGATGCAGCAATTCACCCCCTGCTTTTGTTCAGGGTATATTTCCATACTTAGCCTTGTAATCTTTCCAAAGGTCATCCACGGATTTACCAGTGATATCCTTGAAGTATCCGATGTCCCATGAAGTTTTTATTTTGGCATTTAGCAGGCCAACGAAACCAGGGGTAACGGTATCCAAGTACTGGAAAAACCTAGCAGCGATATCGGAGCCCCGTGCCCAACTATCCCCGCTACCTGGCGTAGCCCAGTCAGAGGGGAAGAGGCCGGCAGTGAGGCGGACATAATTCGAAACGCCTCCGCGCCACCACACGGGCGCAGCGCCGTTGGCGTCCCACTGCCAGATGTCCGCCACCCCGTGGTACAGATAGCCCGTAACCTCTTGCTTCAGATCACCCTGATAGCTGCTAATGTAATCAGAGCTCAAATAAATTACGTTGTTTTCCACGTAGCTAACGCCGTTCACGTTGCTTTCCACATTCAGATCTATTTCCTTCACGTCCTTCGTGTCAGTAGGCCACTGCTGGCGGAAGGTCTTCCAGACGAATTGAGAGGCGGTGTCCAATGTCTGTGCTGCGTAGGAGGTCCCTACGTCGGCGTCGAATTTCGCCAAGATATTTGGATCAATGGAAACCTTGGTGGGCACTCCCTGGGCATGGGTGCCCCCCACCGCCATTGCGAGAAGAAGTAGAGCAATACATTTTGCTGCTGCCATACTCAAGCGAGAGGAACATTCGACAATGAATGAATGATTGAGAAGGGAGTTTATTGCTTATTGTTTATGCAGAAAGAAACGGAGGAGAGGAGGTGAAATCCGAAAGTGTGGCCGCAAAATCAAAATCAACCGCTTTCTTTGAGGGTGGCTCCCCCTTAACCCTAATTTACAATTTTGGATAACGACGACTTCCATTTGTTTGGGGTTGGAGTACTTATCTTTTCCTGCCTGTTGGGGTTAGTTGTACAAATCATAATCAAGGAGTGTCTGAACTTAAGGTTTTCAATAACTTTAATGATGTAATTTAAAAAATGGTATTACCGTCACAAACGATTAGACCATTTCTATAGGAATAAGAATCCCTTCTGACCATGAGTATGTAAAATGGCATAAATACAATGTGGGCATAGTCAATTAGACAAAGGTTGGTAGATAATATATACCAGCCTACATCCATCTAACTCTGGATCTATCATGCCCCGAGAGGGATCAAATCTCTCTAGGTGAAAACCTATTTTTTGAGTGCAAAACTTGAGGAAAGGTTTGCACCTCCAGAGATTTGATCCCTCTTAGCGCATGATAGATCCAGAGTTAGATGGATCTAGGCTGGTTCCAGTCAGGCAACGTCACATTTTTCAAATTATTAAAATTTTTGTATATTTTTGAGATGTAAGATGGATCTAGGCAAGGAAAATCTATCAAAGATATGATTAATTTTATCAGTGATATGTAAATATATCAAATATGAATATAATCATTTTAAATACGCTAAATATTTCTGAGATTAACTTGGTCAATTTAATTTTAAATTTTCTTAGTTACGTCAGTTCGTTGAGATTATAATTATTGTTAATAACTATAATGATGAAAAATGATGAAATATTTTTTTTAAATGCAAAGTGACAATAATAGTGTTGAAAGATAGAAAATGTGAATAATAAGAACGTACTCATGTTACAATCAATCTCAAACTATTTTCTTCTACTATTCTTATTTCCTCCCTAGTTAGTTTTGTTATCTTTTCATATCAATTATATGAAAAAGAAAATTTAAATCGTAAACCATTTAAATCTTTAGCTCGATCTATTGTAGTAAACATGATACCTTGTCTCTCTTGCTCTCCAATATTAATAGCTTAAATTACTATAACACAAAAATCAATCTATATTGTTAATAACTTTTTGTGCTTACACTAAAATCAATGCATATTGTTAATCCAATCACTTTAATATTAATGTACCGTCATATATCCAATTACATCAAATCATAAATCAACATATACATTGAAATCAATACATTTAATGCAAGCAATCAAATAAGATTAGAAAATAACTTCTACATTGAAATCAATGCACCTAATGCAATCAATCAAATAAGATTAGAAACCAACATCTACACTGAAATCAATGCATTTACTCAAAGCAATCAGATAGGATTAGAAATCACCATCTACACTGAAATCAATGCATTTAGCACAAACAATCAAATAGTATTAGGAATAATCTACATTGAAATCAGTGCATCTAGTGCAAGCAATCAAATATAATTATAAATGGATGTCTAAATTGAAATCAACACATCCAGTGCAAGTAATCAAATAGTATTAGGAATCATCACCTACACTGAAATCAATGCATCTAGTGCAAGTAATCATATATCATTAGAAATAAATATCTATACTAAAATCGATGCATCTAGTGCAAATAATCAAATAGGATTATAAATCACCATTTCCACTTAAATCAATCCATCTAGTGCAAGAAATATTCTTCCCTCTCTCCACCCTCCATCCATATCTATATCCCCATCCATCTCTTCTTCTTTTTTGTCTCTATCTCACCCCCCTAAACACACACACTCTCACACTCCATATATATCATTCTCTTTGTTGATCACCCTCTCTCCCCATCTCTCTTTTCTTCCCTCTCTTCCCCTTCTCTCCCTCTCCCCCGCTAATATCTCTCTTTCCTCCTTTTGTCCTCTCTCTCTCTCTCTCTCTCTCTCTCTCCATCTTCCTTATCACTCATTCTCTCTCTCTCTAGGAACCAACATCTATACTGAAATCAACACATTTACTCAAAGAATTCAAATAGGATTAGAAATCGCCATCTACACTAAAATCAATGCATTTAGTGCAAACAATCAAATAGGATTAGAAATCATCTACATTGAAATTAAGTCATCTAGTGCAAGTAATCAAATATAATTATAAATTGACATCTAAATTGAAATCAACACATTCATTGCAAGCAATCAAATTGTATTAGAAATCACCACCTACACTGAAATCAATGCATCTAGTGGAAGTAATCAAATATCATTAGAAATAAAAATGTACACTAAAATCGATGCATCTATTGCAAATAATCAAATATGATTAGAAATCACCATCTCCACTTATATCAATCCATCTAGTGCGAGAAAAATTCCTCCCTCTCTCCACCCTCCATCCATATCTATATCCCCCTCCATCTATTCTTTTTTGTCTCTCTATCTCACCCCCCTAAACACACATGCTCTTGTACTCCATATATATCAATCTCTTTTTCAATCACCCCCTCTCCCCATCTCTCTCTTCTTCCCTCTCTTCACCTTCCATCTATATGTCTATCTTCCCCTTCTCTCCCTCTCCCCCATTAATATCTCTCTTTCCTCCTTTTGTCCTCTCTCCCTCTCTCTCCATCTTCCTTATCACACACTCTCTCTCTCTATAGAAACCAACATCTACACTGAAATCAATGCATTTACTCAAATAAATCAAATAGGATTAGAAATCGCCATCTACACTGAAATCAATGCGTTTAGTGCAAACAATCAAATAGGATTAGAAATCATCTACATTGAAACCAATTCATCTAGTGCAAGTAATCAAATATAATTATAAACCGACATCTAAATTGAAATCAACAAATTCAGTGCAAGCAATCAAATTGTATTAGAAATCACCACCTACACTGAAATCAATGCATCTAGTGCAAGTAATCAAATATCATTAGAAATAAATATCTACACTAAAATCGATGTATATAGTGAAAATAATCAAATAGGACTACAAATCACCATCTCCACTTATATCAATCCATCTAGTGTGAGAAATATTCTTCCCTCTCTCCACCCTCCATCCATATCTATATCCCCCTCCATCTCTTCTTTTCTGTCTCTCTATCTCACCCCCCTAAACACACACATTCTCGCAATCCATATATATCAATCTCTTTGTCAATCCCCTCCTCTCCCCATCTCTCTCTTCTTCCCTCTCTTCACCTTCCATCTATATCTCTATCTTCCCCCTCTCCCTCTCTCTCCATCTTCCTTATCACTCACTCACTCTCTCTCTCTCCACCTTTCTCTCTCTATTTCTTTCTTCTTACCTCTCTCCTCCTCCCCCTCCAAGTCCATCTCTCTTTCCCTCCCTCTCTCGACTCTCTCATAGCCTCTCTCTTCCTTCCTCTCTTTCCCTTTCTCTCCCGTCTCTCTCTCCCTCTCTCTCTCTCTCTCTTCACCCGCCAACTATGTTACTATATCCCTCCCTCTCTCCTTATATCTCCTTCTCCCCCCTTATCTCCATCTCTCCTTATTTGTCTCTTTATCTCAGCCCCAAACATACACATTCTCTCTCTGTCTCTCCCTTATCACTCCTTCTCTCTCTCCACTTCTCACTCTCTATATTTCTTATTTTCTACATCTCTCCCCCTCCAACTCCATCTCTCTTATCGATCCCTCTTTCCTCCTCTCTCTCAAGTCCTCTCTCTCATCCTTCCTCTCTCTCTCTATCTCTCCCCTAAATCCCTCTCTCTTCCCTGATCTCTCTCTCTCTCTCTCTCTCTCTCTCTCTTCACCCATCACTCTCCTCCTCTCTCTCATCCTTCCTCTCTCTCCCTTTCTCTCCCACCTCTCTCTCTCTCTTTTCCCTCCAATCCTCTCTCTTCCCCCATATATCTCTCTCTCTCTCTAATCCTCTCTCTTCCCCCATCCATTTCTTTCTCTCTCTCTTTCCAACCCTCTCTCTCTCCAACTACATTACTATATCCCTCCCTCTCTCCTTCTCACTTCTTCTCTCCCCCCTTCTTTCCATACATCTTACTTTGTCTCTTTATCTCACCCCTAAACATACAAACTCTCTCTCCATCTCTCCCTTATCACTCTCTCTCTCTATTTCTTCTTAGTTATGTAAACTAATGAACATAAATATTCCTAAATGTAAAGCAGATTATGGAGTAAATATGAAAACAGGTTTTATTTACTTACCATATCTCTAGTTTATTTATATTTTTATTTATTTACCATACCCCTTTTCTTTACTATGGTATTTGGCCCATAGGCTTGTTATATAATTAGATTTTTATTTATAATCCTATTTGATATATTGTTATTTATTTACCTTAGCTCTTTATGCCTCTTTTATATTTATTTATTTACCATACCTCTTTATATCTATTTTATATTTATTTATTTATTTATCATACTTGTTTATACCTACTTTATATTTATTTATTTACCCATGGTATTTGGCCCATGGTATCAATATTAATTTGTCCCATGGTATTCGTCCCATAGGCTTCATCTAAATAAAATCTATTTTTAAAGTTTTTTTAAATATAAAAAGGTTTATGGAATAAATATAAAAATAATTTTTATTTATTTACCATACATCTAGTTTATATATTTTTTTATTTATTTACCATAGCTCTAGAGTAAGTATAAATTCATTTTACAAATATTTAATTAAAAGAAATATTAAAAGATTTTTTATTTTGATTGTTTGTTTTGAATCAACTCTTTTCCTTTGATTTAGGAAATGGTATTGACTTTAGTAAAGAGTAAAGATGTTTAAAATTTTACTTAGTTTGGAAATTCAATGTGGTAATTTTTTTTTGTTAAAGGTAAATTTATGATCCATTCAAATTCACGTATATAATTTACTATCCATTCAAATTATATAAATAATACATAATTGTATTAGAAATTGGTATATGTTCTAGCACAATGCTATTTTTATTTTTATTTTATTTTTAATTTAAAACTTAAGCCAACATTTTGTATGAGGACGTGACCCACCTGACATCAGGGTCATATTGGGTCATAGATGCGCCTCTCGTCGCAATCATAGCAGTGTTATATTTGTCAATGAGAATACAAATATGCTGGATTTTTCATGAAAATAATCAAGAAAAACTATCAACAGAAACTATGAGTGATCCATACGAAACATAAATTATGGAGTTGTAGAACCTTATGTTAACAAACTTATTATGTTGCAACATCTTGGATTATATATGTGTATGATGGAAGCATTCATGTGACTAGCGATGGACTAGTTCAGTTCAAACCCAAAAATTATTTCCTAAAATAACACCTTCTTTGGATAAGTAGCCAGTGTGATGTGACTGGCCATTGACCAATTCAGTTCAAACTCAAAAATTATTTCCTGAAATAATACCTTCTTTGGATAAGTAGCTCACAATATGGTTATTTTCCCTCTAAATACCATAATATGAAAAATGAGATGAATATGTCAATGATTAGCTTGATCTCCTCAAGAATAATAAATAGAAAAATATTCTTGCAAGAAATAGTGTTATTGAGCGAGTTTATAGTTCACATTGAGTCCTTGAATATATGTAACTAAGTGCATCCCTTCTCTTTTGCAAACAAAAGTATGTGTTTGCAAGTCATGAGTTTTAGTTGATTATTTGTCCTGAGACCATGTCCCATTTTGACTTTGAAACTCTGATATGGAAAAAGGAATAATATAAACCCTCCATCATTGTTTTTTCCATTGTTGATAGAGGTATTCTCGAAGTAATCCCATGGCTTTGAATTTTCAATCTTCTCAAAATTTCTGACTCTAAGGGCAACATTACCTTTTTCCTAAGGGAAAGGACTTATGATAGCCATAACTTCATCTACAATATGAATATAGACCAAAATCTTATCTTGGAAGACCTCCCTGTTTATAGCTAAACACACCCCGCATCATACAATTAGAGGAAGGAATTTGAAAGAGAAATGACTAGGGTTGGTACACCATGTTTGCTAAGCCTCTAGATGCACCCATTCCCAAAGAATAAAGTGATGTAAGGAAAATATACATACATTCCACACCTATATAAATAAAGGACATGTCATTTCGTCATTATTTTGACATAACAAACACTAGCGAGGCCCAATCATGTACAACATACCAAGTGGGAAACTTCTTCACCGTAAGGCACAAGATACACAATTTTGATTTGGTGGGGAATTTAGATTTCTATACCATAGTCCACCACCATTTTTGCTCCACCACCACTCTATTCACTAGAAAGAAGATAAATCCCAACTTACAAGAATAGGATCAAAATTGGGAAATGCTCCAAATGTGTTCATTAGATTTGTCTTTAGTCTAATGTGTCCATTAGTTATAGCTTGTACATATTCCTTCTAAGAATCCAAGTGATCCCCCTCTAGGCCCAAATCCTTGGTAAAAAACCATCCTTACCCCCAAAACTATGCAAGTTCTAGATTTTTTATGTGTGCTTGCTTGTTATAACCTCGGTCTCTTAGCATATTCATCAAAGGAGAGGAAAACTTGTGACTCATGGCATAACCGGGCCACGGATCGATATCAGTTATTACCCTATTGTCCCTACCTACCCACTAGGTAGGAGTGTTTGCAATGATATAAATCGAGTTGAGAACTTCCCTCCAAATCACTAATACATTTGATATTGGTTTTTATGGCCTTGTAGTTTAGCACCAACTTCCAAAGGTTGTGCGTAGATATCAGTCTCCATCTACATTTGATAACGAAATATTTTGAAAAATGGAAGAATTTATTTAAGCCCCAATGACCCAGTGATTTTGGAATAATAATGTCTTGCTTAACCCCACCCCCCGCCAACCACTAAGAAAAGGGAAAAAAATTTCCTCCCTTCCAAAAGAAATTATGAACATAGTTTCCTGATTTTTTGAAAGACACATTTGGGGATCTAAGCTAAAGATTCTTAATATACCGGGATGGTTTCCATGACAATTTTATAATAACCAATATACCTTCCCTACAAGGCCATATGTGGCACCAACTATTAAATTGTTTTCCATCTTGGAAATGAGCCAAGTCCAGTCTTCTTTACTGTAGCTATTTTATTTCGTCTAAAAACCCAAATATTTCAATCCTTTCTCCAACGACTTAGCATCATAATGAAGAAGCTGGGAAGTGTGGTAAATATCCATGTTTGATAAATTTTCATGAGATACAGTTGATTATGAATGTTGATTGAAATCCCAGTTTCCCACCCTAATATGGAAAGAAGCTCCTCAAAGACAATTATCACCCAAACTTCTCCATTGCAAGAATTAACAATATCATCAAAAAATAGAAAATGGGTATATCCATAGTTTTCACAATGAGATAAAAATGAAAATATCCATGCATCTTAGCTTTAAATAGGAGGTGACTTAAGCCTTCGGAGACTAGTAAAAAATGAATATAAAATAGAGGGAAGCCCTAGCACAACCATCGTTGACCATAGAAGAAAGGAAAACTTGAGTGATTTATGAGAAATGCAAAAAAGACTAGCTAAATAGAACTCTTGACCCAATTAATGAAATATAGGTTGAAACCTGAATGGGTGAAAAGGAGCTTGCTATAAATCTAATTTATTCTATCATAGGCTTTATATAAATCAATTTTCATAACAACCACTTTTATATTTTGGATTTTTCTACTGTGTTAACCTTCCTAGGCCACACTAGTGGCTTCATGGATTTTCCTCCCCTCCAAAAAAAATAATTGTCGAAGGAGATGAATATAGATAGAAGGGGTTTTGTCCTTTAATAAATTATCTTGGAAAAGATCTTGCATATAGTATTACAGGGGAAAATGGGTCGAAAGTATGAGAAGGGGAGTGGATGGATAACTTTGAGAATAAGGGAAATACAAATTGAGTTGAAATCTGGGTGGATTCTACCTTTCTTCCTATATTCTTTGAACACCCCTAAAATATTGATGCTCAGAGTATCAAAATTATCAAAGAAAAACTCAACACCCCAACTATCCAACCTTGGAATTTTATCTCTTTGTAAATTTTGTAATACTAGTTGGAGCTCCTCCATAGATACCTCTTCCATTACTTCTCTACTTTCCTCTTCATCCACCATTTTAGGGATGTATTGGGAAAATTGTACAACTTCAGGATTTGACTTTTCCGGAGGAGCTCTTAAAAAATATTCAAAGTGTCATTTACCCATATTTAGAAACTCATCAGTGGATGAGATCTCACTTCCATTTTCATCCTACAAAATCTAGACAGTGTTTACCGATTTTTGGCCTTTATTAAAGGCCTAGAAAAAAATGTATTTTCATCTGCACTTTTCCAACCAAATGATCCTTCGTTTTAGGTGCCATTCCTCCTCCTTGGATATAACAAGGTCGATTTTCTATTTTTCAAGGTTTATACATATCTCACTAGATTCTTGGGTGGATAACCCTTCCCCCTCATAGTTTGAAATAATCAGGAGTTCCCTTTCTCTCTCCTCCAACAAATGGACCTCCAATGTTTTCTTCCATTTTTCTCATTCGTTTCTTTTGTTTGATTAATTTTAGATTTGATTCAAATTGGAAATTTGTTAATGCATTCAAAATGGAGGAGTAATGAATCCAGACAGACCTAACCAGTGTTAAGAACTCCTCATCCTTTATGCATGCCAAGTTCATATTAGAATGGGTAGTAGGTTTCTTAGGGATCCATTTTATATCTGAGAAGAAGGGAGAGTGATTTGAAATACCTCCCTCTCCATTTCATTATTTTATGAGTGGAAGAGAGTCCAAAATATGTTTAGGAAGAAGGAGTATATCAATTATATTTGAAATATTGTCTTGACATATCCAACAATTTCTCTTGGTAGGAGATAATTTAACTAGCACAATTTCCACCAAAATATTGTAGGTTAGCCTACTCCTAAAGAAATATGATAAATATTCCAGCCTAGCGTGAGGGCTCCATGATTCTAGGGGACCCAAAGAGACATTCGAATCACCCCAAGGATAACATTATTTGATCTAAGGAGATATATATTGAGATGATGACACCAAAAGTATTTTTGGTTTTTTGATGGACCATAAATGTTAATCAGTGTGATAGCTTGAGATAGAACATAGGAGGGGACCTCAACCCCCATGACTGATTCCATGCATTAGATATTTTAAATTATAATTTTATGGTGTATGCAACCTACAACTAGCCCCCTTATCTTTATGTGAAATTTCTTAAGGATATGAAAATTTTACAAGTGATTAAATTAGGTTTTTAAGACTCTTATGTGAAATTATTAAACACATAAACATGAAATAAAAACTCAATTTTTGTAGAAAACAAGAGAGATCACTAAAACACTAAACACAACACAACAAATGATGGAGTTCACCCCTCCTGGGCTACCTAGTCCAGCTTATAATGGTTGGGACTCCTTCATTATGCTAAAAAAATGGTGTTTACATCATATTAAAATGCTCAAATGGCTTGAATGATAGCTCAAATGGTTTCAAAATTGTCAAAAAAACCTTGTCTAGCCTCTTCTTGCTCCCAAAAAGACCAAAAATTGCAAAAGTTATGATCTCCCAAAGTTTTTCTGCTATTCTTCCTACAAAACACACTTGTCTGCAAGCCATCTTACAAATTCCCACTTTGTTGGCCAGGTGGGGTGACAAATTTTCCATGCGTCGAAGAGATTCCCACCGTCCTAGGTGCAATTTTTTGCCTAGTTAATCAGTCCAGTGAGCCCCATACCCAACAAAAAATGTGCCATGTTGCATGATCATCACCATTGATTAGGAACTTTCCCACCAGTTTTCTAACTGAGGTTCTTGTGGTAAATTGTGTGTTAGGTCCTTGTATTACTAGTGTAGTCCCTTATTGTTATTAGTGTAGCCCTCTTATTCTTATTGTTATACCCCCGTATTCCCCATATTGTTATTATTGTGCCCCATACAGGGCCACAATTGTTATTGTTGTGCCCTTACATTATTATTATTAGGTCGGCTAGGATTATATTGTGACCCCATGGACTCCTATATATATAAAGGGGTCTTTGTCATTTGTATCATCCAAGAATTGTTCATTTATGAAATGAAAATGAGGTTTCCACCTCGAAGAGGCTGATTTCAAAGTCGTTGATCTCTCTTTTCTTCTATTTTGTGAGCTGGTTTCATAACATTTGGTATCAGAGATTTGCATTCTAAGGTTTCTTTGCTTCAAATAGGTCATCGTGGAATTTTTGATATAACATTTTTTATACGAAGGTTTAGAAGCTAAAAAAACCCCATTTATGAAGAAATCTTGAAAAACTTTCTGTAAAAAATTCAGATCTTGGTTCGCAATATTTTCGAAGATATGATCTATGGAATTTAGGTTTTTTGCAGGCTCCTAAATTTTATGTCAAAGTGGTGACCTTGGGAAAATCATTATAACTCTCTCTTTGAGCATAGATTGGAATTCTGTAAAAAGTGGCCGAAATTACATAGAATTTTTTTTCTTGTGTATTGATTTCAGAGCCAAAGGAGGAAATAGTGACACGTGGCACATTGTACAATTTCGCTTTACTAAACTAGTCCATAATTAGGTCATTGTGGGAGTTTGGGCATAATTTTGTCTTTAATAATCCAAATCAGGTCGGACCTGTGGCATTGGAAAGAACATTCATAGGGATCCTAAAGGACAGAAGATAAAATTAGGGGGATATGAAATTACAGAAATACATCAATTTCAATATTGAGCTCCTCTAAAGCAAGAAAAAGGTGTCTAACTTTTTTTTAAATTGCATAAGCCTTGTTTGAAAAATCAGTTTGAAGTGATTTCAAGGGCATATTGAAGCATAGTTATGAGTACTAGGTTCTAAAATGGCCCCTAAAAATAATTCAACACCCAGTAAGCTCTCATAAGGCTCTATTATGACTCATGAAGAGGAAGAAATGCAACATGATAAATCAAAATTACAAGACCAAGTCCAACAAATTTCGCTCTCGCAAAGAGTAAAAAAATGAAATGAAAGCTAAGACGGATGGTTTGAAGAAAGGCATGGAAGCTAATATGGATGGTTTGAAGAAATATGTGGAAGCTAAGACGTATGGTTTAAATAATGGCATGGAAGCTAAGATGGATGGCATGGAAGCTAAGATCGATGAAAAACTGAAAGGCAACATGGAAGACATCAAGAATGATCTAAAAGAAAACATGGAACGTTTTAAGGAAGGTTTCACAAATTTGATAGAATAAATTATTCCTAATGGCAGAAAGGTAGTAGAGGAAACTCATGATGAGAAAAAAATAAATGTTAATCATGATCTCATCAACTCTAATGTTATATTCAAGACCCACTATATTCCAAATATCGATATGAGCAAATTTTATGGCAACGATACCGTAATATGGATAATATAGATGGAACAATATTTTGATATTCATAATGTGCAAAACACACAAAAGGCACACATTGCAACTTTATATTTAGAAAAAAATACATTTTTATGGTATCAATGGATTTTATCTCGTAAGAAAATTGTCACTTGGTAAATTTTTACAAAGGAAATGATAGCACATTATGAGGTTACAAAGAGCAACACCTTCTTTAGCCAATTAATAAATATAAAAAAAAAGGGTCCAATGGTGGAGCACATTTAGGACTTCCAAAAATTTAATATAAGTGTCATTGATATTCCAGAGCAACACAAGATCGATGTCTTCATAGGGACTTTAAAGGATAACATCCAACATGAGGTTCTTATTTGGGAGCTTGATTCATTGGAGAAGGCATTCAGGTTGGCAAGAAAAATTGAAAGTAAAATTATGGCTACCGGGAAGCCTACCACTGACATCTATAAAGATGGAAGTGTTGCTACTCCTAGACTTCAACAACCTACAAGGTTGACACCAGAACAATTGGAAAAAAAAAACAAAAGGAATTTTCTATAGTTTTGATATCAAATACAATGAAGGTCATAGGTTTTATGAGAAGAAATTATTTTATATAGATTGTGAATAGGAGGAATAAAATGAACAAGAAACTTCAAAAGAAGAGGATATACACTACGAAACAACCCTAGATAAAGAAGAAATGAGTCTGGCCATATCCTATAGTGTATTGGAAGGAATTACCACTCCACAAACTCTCAATATAGAACGACATGTCAAGAAGAAAAATGTACTATTGTTGATTGATTTGGGTAGAACCATAATTTTATTCATTGTAAGGTAGCAAAGGAATTGAATTGCTTCATATACCCAGCAACATAGTGTGAAGTGATGGTTTCAACTAGAGGAAATATAAATGGCTCTGGAAAGCTCCATAATATCAAGCTAACCATGGGGGAATATGTATTGAATAGTCCAATTCTTTCCATTCCAATGGGAGATGTTGATGTTGTACTAGGAGTACAATGGTTACAATATTTTGGGACAATAGCTTTTAATTTTCAAGAATGTTTCTTGAATTTTTTTTGGAAGGAAAGGAAGTTTAATTACGGGGTATCATAGGAAATCCGAGAAAGATAATAAGCTGTAATGTCATGACAAATCTTCTGAATAACTAACAATGAGGCGTGATTGCACAGTTATGCTCACTAGAAGTTCCAACATCAAAATAACATATTTCTCCATATCTCCAAAAAGTCTTGGACAATAATTCCAAGGTGTTTGAAACTCCTAAAGGACTCCCACCTATTCGTGATCATGGTCATGCTATTCAATTGATTCTAGGATCTGTTCCTCCAAACATCAAGCCTTATAGATATCGTTATGTCCAAAAGAGAGAAATTGAACGTATTATTGTAGAAATGTTAGAGACTAGTATAATTAAACCTAGTCAAAGTTATTTCTATGCTGCAGTAGTATTGGTGCACAAGAAGGATGGATCATGGCACATGAGTCTGGATTATAGGGAGTTCAATAAGCTCACTAGTAAAGATAAATTCCCCATTCCTGTGATTGATGAATTATAGGATGAATTACGTGGAGAAATTTATTTTACCAAGTTGGATCTTTGTTCAGGATATCATCAAATTAGAATTAAGACTGAAGATATTTTGAAAACAACATTTCAAACTCATAAGGGTCATTATGAATTTTTGGTCATGCCTTTTGGCCTTACCAATGCGTTGTTCTACATTTCAAGGGTTGATGAATTTCATTTTCAAACCCTTCCTTAGAAATTTTGTTTTAGTATTTTTTGATGATTACTAGGCTACAACATGTCTTGGAAGGATCGTGTTCAACATGTTGAAAGGGTGCTCAAACTATTGGAGGGGAAACAATTATATGCAAAAAAATCCAAATGTTGCTTTGGTGTAAAATAAATGCAATATCTGGGCCATATTGTATCATAGGAGGGTGTTAAGATATACCCTAACAAAATTAAATCCATTAGGGAATGGAGAGTCCCCACAACCATAAAGCAGTTGAGAGGATTTCTCGGGTTAACATGGTATTATCACAAGTTTGTTAAGAATTATGGGATAATAACAACACCTCTAACAACATTATTGAGGAAAGATTAATTTTCATGGACTCTTGAAGAAACTAAGGCCTTTGAATATCATAAAGAGGAAATGTTCCAAGCACCAGTCTTAGCTATGCCTAACTTCACAAAAACATTTGATGTGGAATGTGATGCCTCGGGAAATGGAATTGGTGTTGTTTTAATGCAATAAGGAAGACCCATTGCTTTTGAAAGTCGCCCAATCAAAGGAAAGCATTTACATAAAGCTATTTATATAAGGAAATTTTGGAAATACTACATGCACTAAAGAAATGCTGACCTTACCTAATGAGAAGACACTTTAAGGTAAAAATTGATCATGCCAATCTTATATACTTTTTGGAACAAAGAATATCTTTAGAAGAGCAACAAAAAAGGCTCACAAATATGTTTGGTTATGGATTTGAAATCATCTACAAAAAAAGGGAAGCTAAATGTTGTTTCAGATGCACTCTCAAGAAAGGAAGAGGAGATGGAAGTGTTTCTTTATTCAATTTCTATTATCCAACCAAATTGGATAACTTAAGCAAGGGAGGAATGGAAGAATGATGAAGAACTATGTACACTTATTAAAAAATTTTAGCAAGATCCTAGTACATCCGATACATTTAGTTGGAAAAATGATTCCTTATGGTAAAAATATCACTTATATCTTTGTAAGAATTCCCAACTAAAACAAAATATTCTTTTGGAATTACACACCTCTCCCTTAGGAGGACACTCGCGATTTTAAGAAACTTACCACAGGGTGAAGAAATAACTTTTTTGGGATGACCTTAAATCTGATATTCAGAAGTTTATGGCAAAATTTTTGGTTTTGTAACAAAATAAAGCTGAGACAAATAAGACCCTAGGTCCGCTATAGCCTTTATCCATTACAAGTCAATGTGGAGAGGATTTTTTGATGGATTTTATCATAGGTTTACCTAAGTACGAGGGAAATAGTGCCATCATGGTGGTAGTTGATAGACTTGCCAATTATGCACACTTTTGTGAATTATCTCATCCATTTAAATAAAGTACAGTTGCTACTACATCTATGGAAACAATTCATAAGCTACATGGAAACCCAAAGACTATTTTAAGCGACAAAGATCCCATTTTCATTGGAAATTTTTGGAGGGAATTCTTTTCTTGTTTGGGTACTCAACTAGCTCATATATCATCTTATCATCCTCAATTTGATGGGTATACTGAGATAGTGAACAAATGTTTGGAAGGATATCTTCATTGTTTTGTATCTGATAAAAAAACATAATTAGTCAAGTGGTTACCTAAGGTTGAATGGTGGCATAACACTTCCTTCCATATTGCAGCAAAAATGACCCCATTTATGGCAATTTATAGATATCATCCACCATGCATCACATCATCTTTAAGAGAAAATTCTAAGGTTGAAGCACTGGAAGATCACATCGAGGATCAACAATAATTTCTCCAACTCTTAAAGGATAACCTAAATTTTGCACACAATTGAATGAATCAATAGGCATACCAAGATTACAATGAGGGAATTTTTGATGTAGGAGACTGGGTATTTTTACTGCTACAACCATACAAAAAAATTCCCTCAAGAAAGCTAAGAAGGATAATGAATTATTTCCAAAGTACTATGGTCCTTACAATGTGTTTCAAAATATTAGTACTATGGCATACGAATTAGAGCTTCTTGCTTCTTCCTAAGTGCACCCAGTTTTCCATCTTTCATGATTAAATAAGGTTATCGATGACAAACTTTCAGTTCAAACAATCTTGCCAGAACTTGATGATGTAGGAAAAATCATATTGGAACCTGAAGCAGTTAATGAGCTCCATCATTAGACATATTTGGAGGGGTTAATAGTCACCTTTTTACCTTCTTAGATCTCTTTTTCTTGTATTTTTATTATTATTTGGGTTTATCATGCTAGTACAGGTGGTGATTAAGGCTAACATATGTTGAGTTCCTAATATAAGGTTGAGTGCATAAAATCATGATTTATTAAGAATTTTTATAAAGATTTTATCAAAAAGACTTGGAGGAGACAAAAAGGAGAAATTATAGGAGGATTTTCCACCCTCAAAGGCAGCTGAAGGACCCAAATATTCTCTCCAGAAATTCAAATTCCATAAGAAGCTAAAGGATCCCCAAGGATTATCTCCAAAAATTCAAGCTCTAGAGGCAACCGAGCAACTCAAAGATGATAGCACTCAATCTTGGTTTACTTGGAGTCCAATGGACTCAATCACCATTTTCTAGGGAGATGTTGGTAGCTAACCTGTAGAATAAATAGAGCAGAGCTAGAGCTAGGAAGAGTTAGTTTATCCTTGTCTTGATTCCATTTAGAATTATTGTTGTGAACTATTGAAGATTTTTGTTTTATTTATGGATTGAAACTTTCAGAGATGTATGCAGTTATTCTTTTATGAAATGAGCAGACTGATTTCATCCAATTTATTGAAGTTTTAGAGAGCTAGGATCGTGGGTTAGGGCCCAATCCATGTGCCTCAACTTCTCTACTGTTATTATCTTTTCATTTCTTTCATTTAGCTAGTTTTTCTTCTACCATTTAAGTAGATCTACTTCTGATAAGTTTCATTTCTATTTATTTTTTGTGTTGTTATAGTTGTAATTTCTTACGCATAGTAAAATAGAGGAAAATATCCAAAAATGTGGTCAAGTCTCCCCCTCTCATCTCTGTTAATACAGTTCGAGTAGGGGCAAACCTTTCCACGGGCCAAAATTTCTTTTTGTTCGAGTTTGGGGAAGAATTTGTACTACCAAGTCGAAGCCTTTCCTTCACTGTTTCATATCGCATTTCTTTCTGTTTCCCATGTATCAATCCGCAGGTGTGATTCACTTATGAGCACTACTATTATGCCTCCATTTCCCTCCTTTACTTCTCACCTTAGCACTACATTTTCCTCTCTTTCAAACACCCTTAAGCCCTTTAGCCTTATTACTATATTTTTCTTCGTTCACGGCCGCCTTACCCTTTTTACAAAAAACACGTGAAAAACCATACAGAACCACCGAAAACCTAACTTCCACCTTTTCTCCTCGAGACTCCCACCACCATACATCGCACTTCACAATCACAACATTTAGCGTTTACCTTAACACTTATCTCCCATTCCTTGCGATTGCGATATTGCGAAATTGTACTTCGCATCGATTACTTTCTACCTTTAACACTTACTTCTCATTTCTTGCGATTGCGATATTGCAAAATCACAAATCGCACTTTGCACTGCTTACCTTTTTCCCCTAGCACTTACTGTTTTTCTTTGCGATCACGATATTGTGACATTGCATATCACAAATTGCAACCTTTCCGTTTTTCTCTTCACTGCCACGTCATCCCCATTGCACATCGCATCCCACAAAACTTACCACATCGCAAATCATTTCCTGCAACCTTTACAGTAGTGCAAATCACACTTTGCACATTTTAGTTTATTACTGTTAATCCTTACTGTTATCCTTGTAAACTTGTGATATTCTGATTCACGACCTGCCACATCACTCTTCCCACTTTGCACTGTGCACCATTTATATCATTCTGTTAAATCCTTAATGCTATCCATTTAAACTTGCAAATTTGCGATTGCGACATCACACATCGCAACTTTTGTTGCCCAACGCATTCTGCCATCGCATTTCTGAGTTCTTCTCGCTCCGAAGTTATTTCTTGCTCTAGAATAAGGTTTCCTAATGATTTAACCCCCTTTTTTTGCTTCAAAGCTATTTCTCGCGATATCATAAATTTTTCTAATGGTTTAACCCCCTCTTTCCACTTCCAAACCTCGTTTCATGTGTTAAACCCCCCATTATCCCTTTTAGCCCTTTTTATTCCCTCTAAGCTACAAATTAATTCTTTTTAATTAAAATTAAGGCATGTATAGTTTAGTTGCATGGATAGGAGCATGGTAGATAGATCATAGGATAGGTAGAGTGCATTTAGCCGTTTGGCGAAGTTAAGTGTGGTTTAAGATTAGTTTCCTTTCTGTTATTTGTTTTCTGCAAATTTAATTAGCTTTATTCTTGTCATTTATCTTCAATGATTTAGTTCAGTTTCCTTATTTTTATTTCCTTATAGCAATTTACTTTCCATCTTTTCTCATAATTTAAGAAATAACACCCTTTCGTAAAGCCGAAGAGGATGACATGAACAGAATGCATCTGTTGTGTATATTACACAGTCACCCCAAAATTTGTATGAACCCTAGGTTGATAAAGTAAAGTATGGCAGCCCCCAAGAGTTGCAACACTCTTGGTGCAATACTAGGGCTCATCACATTTTGGCACCGTTGCCAGGTCATGTCTAGTAAATATTTTGATTTTGTTTTAGCAATCTTTTCTACTTTCATTTATTTTCATGTCATTTTAGAAATATTTAAAAGAAAAAATAGATATGATTTTCATGCCTCGTAGGACTAGGAATACTCAAAGACAAACCTTACCTAAAACCCCCACATCACCTCCTACCCAGCCTTCACTTTTCTTCAGTGGAAGTGAGATTGAACCCCCTATAGTAGAGCCTTCCAAATATTTTGAGAATCCTACTGGGGAAGAAGAGGAAGACCTTGTTTCAGCTGAGGGACCTACTTCACCCATCTTAACTATGGCTGGGACCCGGAGAGCATTTCCTGTAAGAGAGGTAGATGGGGAAACTAAGATGAAAAACATTAGCCCCTCTCCTCTTCCACACTTCCATGGAATTACCTCTGAGGACCCTGACACATTCATATTTGAATTTGTTGTTGTCTATAGGACTTATGACTACAACTCTGATGATCAGAAGTTGAAGCCATTCCCATCCACCCTTAAGGATATAGCCTTGTGTTGGTTCATGGGTTTTCCTGGGGATAGCATCACTACCTGGGCACAGATGGAAGAGATATTCAGAAATAAGTACAAATACTACTGTAGGTTCAAAGAAACTATGGACGAGATATTTATAAAGAATATAGGGCCTAATGAATCTGTAGAGGATTATGAAGAGAGGTTTCAATTGAACTATTTGAGAGCCAACTGTACTCTTGATTCTGACTCACTTAAACTTGTACTTATTTGAGGGATCAGTGAAGAGGTAATAAAAAATTTGAATATGTTATTAGGAGGATATATCTACCAACAACCCTATAAAAAAATCAAAACTATCTTCCAGAACCATTCTAGGGCATTTAGGAAGAATGGAAAAGCTAGCCAAAGTACATCCAATACCCCTTCCTCTTCCACTTTCATAAAACATGAGATTGGAAACGTGTTAGAGAACTTCAAGAGTGAAATGTTGCACACCTTTGCTTTGAAAATGGACACAATGCATGTCAAAAGGAAGCAAGAGGAAGCAGAGAGAGCCTTGGCCATATTTTGTCCTAGATGTACCAACAAATACCTAAGAAATTAAAGTCCACTAAATGTCAAAAAGGTTTTATTAGTCTATGAAGAGAATCATGCCACAGACAAGTGTCCCTCCTTACCTGGACTCAAAGCTATATATCAAGGTTGGGAAATAATGCTAGAGCAACTCTGTTTCGTCAACCAGAGAAGGCCTTAGGGTACTCAGCCGTATCAACAAGGCATGCAAGGTGCACCTCTCTCTTACTATTACAACAATCAAAGTGCACCCATGCAACCTTGGTACACCCCCACTCCTCCATTGTGGTCTACACCTCCTACTTGGCCTTGCAAGCCTTCATATCATCCTCAACCAGTAAACCAACCATTTCAACATTATGTTCCCCAACAACCTCAGTGGGACAATCCATCTCAAGGGTGGAGGCCTCAACAAAATCAACTACCTGCTCTAATTCCTCCACCCCAACCTCAACCTCAACTTTCTCATGCTGCTCCACCTAGGCTACTGATCAGGAGATCAAGTCCTTAATGGAAAAATGCTCAGAAAATTAGTTGCCCAGAATTGATCCAAACCAGAATGACAGGAAAGAGCTCGAAAAAATGATCCTGTAGATGTGAATGACACTGGAAACCGACGCTATATGAGAAAGTTAATCAGCTTTAAAGTTTTCCAATTTCAGTAAAAAAAAAGGCCAAAATTGACTTTACAAAAAATTTTATTAAAAAGAGAATATTCCTAGAATATTTTGTGGAATATTCCATGAGATATTTCTAGAATATTCTGAAACCGGCCAATTGGTGGGCGCCACGTGGCCAGCCCAGAGGCCACCACGTGGCCCCAAGATCCAACGAAATGGCATTTTAAAATTTTTTTTGTTCGCAGCAGGGTTCGACCCCGGGTCGGGGTGGACAAAGTCAGGCGGCCTGACCGTTGGGCCATAGCAGTGGTTATTAATATCCATGCTTTCGAACTACAATTTGAAATTTCAATTTTAATTGGTCAGGGCCCGAAAGGGGGCCAACCCCCTCCTTCATAGAACCTATCACTCAAAACCAAAGGCTTAAATCCATGGCGCGTAACATGAATCCCGGTTATGGTCACAAGTACCGGCGCTTGGTGCGGATGCTCATTTCATATATGTTTTTTTTATTAAAGTTTCTCTGCCCCTAACTAAAAGTTTGAACCACCACTTCCAAATGGTCCAGTCACATGGACCCTATCCTTAGCACCTAATGCTGGTGGATTAAATGGGGGAGTGCCAAAAATTTTGCACCGCCCCTATTTTGTCGGAGCTAACTGCGGTCTTCCAAATTTAGTGGAGCTTTTCAAGGGCACACTAGGCAAAAAATTCAGTTAGTCATAACTTTGGCTAGGGAATTCCAATTGGGATGAATTTGTTTTTTGTTTTGGGGGTATTGAAGCATTTTGAAGCTGTTGGAATAGGTTTCAGAGCCATCAAGGCACTCTGTCAGTGATTTTATCAACAATTTTTTTTGTGGAGCCACCAGGGCTAAGGGAATGATCAGCTGTTTTAGACTATGTTCATCAGTTTGAGGTGTATGAATAGTCAATTTTGACTGTTTCCAGCACCATGTTTCTGAATTTGCAGCTATTTTAGCCTTTTGAGGCTTTCTTCATGGTGTAATACTTATTTTGAGCATTAATAAAAGAGGGAAAAGCCTATTTGGAGGCTTTTGGACCCAGCAGAGGTAGTCCAAGAGAGGGGTGAACTGCTTAGAAAAATGCTTACTGTTATGCTGTGCATTTTGCTGCTTATTTCTAGAGTTTACTACATTAAATAGTAATTTTTAATAAGTCCACTTTTAACAATGAGACTTATACAGTGATCAAAACTCATTTGTTCCACTTCAAACCACATTACTTCCATTGCAAAATACTTGAACTTGATTATTCAGACATAAAAATTGGTTAATGAATACTTTGCAAATAGAAACAAATACTTTCATTGATAGATCATTTTAGTGTTTACTTTATATTTCTTTAGGCAGAGCCAGTAAGAGGGCCAGAAGTTTTTGTTTCATCCTTTCTAGTAAAGGTGAAATAACCAGTAAAAGCCCCTACTGTCTATCTCTGTATAAGAAATATTTTGTTCACACATTTTCAGATCAGATTGGTATCAGAGCTCTAGGTTCTTCTTAAGAGTTTGTGAAATTTGTGCAAGAATATTGTGTTATTCTGCAAAATTTGATGCTTACTAGGTTGAAATTGAAAAGAGGGGAAGGTCAATTGGTTAGAGCACAAGATCATGCTCAACCAAGGAGGGCTAGGGTGCCATTATCTCCACCTTCCATTTCATCCTCATTAGCCTTAGAATCAGCCACAAACATGTCTTCCAGAGAAGGAGAAGTACATGAGGAAATGGATCCCAAGGAAGAAGAAAGAGTCTTTAGAAAAGCTTTCTTGGACATGACTGAGATGGTTGGGATCCTCTATTAGGAGAGAAATGATAGGATTGCTGGAGAAGGGTCTAGAAACCAAAGAGAAGAAGGAGATTCTTCAGGAGGAAAGAAAGACAAGGATGATTCTAAGAAAGGGAATGGAGGAAATGGTGATCCTTCATCTCCATCGTCATCCTCTTCCTCCACATCATCCTCTTCAACTTATGTTAATCAGTCACACAAAACAAAAACATCTCTTAGAAATCCTTTGTTAAAGCTTGATGTAAATTTTGAGTTACCAATGTTTAATGGCGATGTGAATGCAAAAAAATTGGATAACTGGATTAGACAACTGGAAGTCTATCTAAGGATTCAGAATCTACATGATGATGACACAAAAATCCAATTAGCCTCATTGAGAATGGATGGAGCAGCTTTGGTTTGGTGCGAAGCCAAGACCAGAGAGGAGATTAAAAAGCATGGTAAGATAAATCTAACTTGGAATGAGTTTATTACTGCTATTAAGAAATATTTTTATCCTCTTGCTCATATTCAGAAGGCAATCATGAATTGGAAAAATTTTAGGCAACTTAAGGGTCAAAATGTGCAAGATTATACCCAAGAGTTTAGAAGGAGAGCACTTCTACTTGGAGTAGAATTACAAAGTCAAGACACCTTGTTAAAATACATAGGAGGTTTGCACAATTACCTTCAACATACTATTCTAATGTTTAATCCTACCAGCTTAGATGAAGTCCATGTGCAGGCTACACATTTAGAAGCTAGAGGAAAGAATACTTTTGATGAGGATAGTAATTTCAAAAACAAAGGAAAGAAAAGAGTTGCAAATTCAAGAAAAGAAAAAGGAAAGTTATTTTGCAAGAACTGTTCAAAGACAAGTCATGATGAAGATCATTGCTGGAAGCTTCATCCTGAACTGAAACTAGAAAAATACAAGAACAAAAACAATACCAAAGAAAAGGAGAAAACTGTAGCAACAATTGAGCAAGACATAGGGTCAAACTCAGGTGATGAGGAAAAAATCAAAGCCATGGCTTTAAAGAACATTAAGGTGAAATAAGTGGTGCAAGACACAATTCCCAGTTCGAGCTCTTTGAATTGTCACAAAGATACTCATGAAGAAAAGAGGAGGATAGAGCTCCTCCATCTGAGGGTAATTTCAAAACATACCAAAATTGACACACTATTTGACAGTGGGTCATAAGCGAATCTTATATCTGAAGACTTGGTCAAGCAGCTTAAACTTGAGACCATTCCACATTCGAAGCCTTATCCACTTGGATGGATATACAAGGATGCTAATTTGCAAGTTTCAAGGAAGTGCATATTGCGCTTTGCAATAACTGCACACTGTATTGACACAGTTGAACTTGATGTGGTGCCGCTTGATATCTCAGGTATTGTTTTGGGAAGTCCTTACTTATTTGACAGGAAGGCCATCTTCTATCGCAATGAAAAAAAGTATCACTTGTTCAAATATGGTAAATAGTACATTTTTAGAGCACACAAGAAGAAGCTAGAATCTTCTTTACTCCATGCAAGTCAATTGAAAAGACTGGTTAATGCAAGTCAAAGTCTAACTTTGTTAATGTTGAAACAACTAGATTTTGAGCATTCACCTTTTTATGATGTTGCTAATAACATGTCTTAGTTTGATAACAGTTTTTCTTTGAAAGAAGATGATGTTATGTTGCACAACTTATCTTTTGGGTCAGCCAATGCAGTGAATGAAGTGTCAAATCAAAGCAGTGCAAGCAAGGAGGACACACCATTCAAAATGGGAAAAGGTTGGTTTCAAAATGGTAGAATTCGCCATGGGAACAGTTTGCAAGGTGAAAGTTATTTTAAGTCTTCTGGGAAGTTTGATCGGTGTAGAAAAAGTTTGTTTTCTGCAGATTACAATTGTTGTTCTGCAAATTTTAATCATTTGCAACATGACTCCATCAATCTTAGCAAGGGTCGATCAGTTGATTCCAGAGACAGTTTATCGTTTTCTCAAAAGCTCCATTTGATGAAATCGGGTAGATTTCAGTTATTCAAGGGTGGAAGAGTGGAGAATCAGTCTCCACATCATCAATTTTAGTAATCAGAGAGCTTTTGGGGTCCAAAATATTTCCATTTGGGAGGTTTGATCAGGAGATCAAGTCCTTAATGGAAAAATTCTCAAAACATTAGTTGCTCATAATTGATCCAAACTAGAACGACAGGAAAGAGCTCGAAAAAAAGATCCTGGAGACGCGAACGGCACTAGAAACTGACGTTGTATGAGAAAGTTATTCAGCTGTGAAGTTTTCCAATTTCAGTAAAAAAAAGACCAAAATTGACTTTATAGAAATTTTTATTAAAAATAGAATATTCCTAGAATATTTTGTGGAATATTTCACAAAATATTCCCAGAATATTCTGTGGAATATTTCGAAGGCGGCCAATCAGTGGGCGCCACATGGCCCCAAGATCCAACGAAATGGCATTTTAAAAATTTTGTTGTTCGCGACAGGGTTCAACCCCGGGTCGGGGCGAACAAAGTTAGGCGGCCTGACCGTTGGTCCATAGCAATGGTTATTAATGTCAATGTGTTCGAACTACTATTTGAAATTTCAATTTGAATTGGGCGGGGCCCGAAAGGGGGCCAGCCCCCTCCTTCATAGAACCTATTGCTTAGAACCAAAGGCTTAAATCCATGGCACATAACACGAATCCGGGTTATGGTCACAAGGACTGGCGCTTGGTGCGGAGGCACGTTTCATATATGTTTTTTTTATTAAAGTTTCTCCGCCCCTAACTCAAAGTTTGAACCACCACTTTCGAATGGTCCGGTCACGTGGACCCTATCCTTAGCACCTAATGCTGGTGGATTAAATGGCGGAGTGCCAAAAATTTAGCGTTGCCCCTATTTTGTCGGAGCTAACTGCAGTATTCCACATTTAGTGGAGCTTTTCAAGGGCACACTGGGCAAAAACTTCAGTTAGTCATAACTTTGGCTAGGGAAATCCAATTGGGACAATTTTTTTTTTTTTGTTCTAGGGGTATTGAAGCATTCTGAAGCTGTTGGAACAGGTTGCAGATCCATCAGGGTACTCTGTTAGTGATTTTATCAGTGAATTTTCTTGTGGAGCCACCAGGGCTAAGGGAATGATCAGCTATTTTGGACTATATTCATCAGTTTGAGGTGAATGAATAGTCAATTTTTACTGTTTCCAGCACTCTGTTTCTTAATTTGCAGCTATTTTAGCCTTTTGAGGCTTTCTTCATGGTGTAATAATTATTTTGAGCATTAATAAAAGAGGGAAAATCCTATTTGGAGGCTTTTGGACCTAGCAGAGGTAGCCGAAGAGAGGGGTGAACTGCTTAAACAAATGCTTACTGTTATGCTGTGCATTTTGCTGCTTATTTCCAGAGTTTACTACATTAAACAGTAATTTTTAATAAGTCCACTTTTAATAATGAGACTTATACAATGATCAAAACTCATTTGTTCCACTTCAAACCATATTACTTCCATTACAGAATACTTGAACTTGATTATTCACACATAAAAATTGGTTAATGAATACTTTGCAAATAGAAACAAATAATTTCATTGACAGATCATTTTAGTGTTTACTTTATATTTCTTTAGGCAGAGCCAGTAAGAGGGCCAGAAGCTTCTGGTTTCATCCTTTCTAGTAAAGGTGAATTAACCAGTAAAAGCCCCTACTGTCTATCTCTGTATAACAAATATTTTGTTCACACATTTTCAGATTAGCTACCTATACCTACACAACCTAATCTGAACCCGAACAACAGAAAGGCACATTAGGCTCCCAGTGGAGAAACATCCCATCCAGCTTATGCTGTGGAGATACAGGAGGTTAATCTCAAGCCATGAAGAGTACTCCAAGAAAACCACCCCCCATCTCCACCTGTAGACGTTGAGGAGGAACAGGAAGATGATACAACTCAGATCCAACAACCTCCTTTTCTCGAGCGCTTGATCCAACTTTGTCAGAACACCACAGAGGAGACTGAACTCCTGGGAGAATTTAAAAAATTATGTGTAAATATACCACTTCTCGAGGCCATTAAGGATATCCCTATCTACAATATGCTCATCAAATAAAATTTCTTCAAGAAACCTAGGATAATCAAGAAAGATACCCCCACCATCAATGTGGTAGGACAACTATCTGACGTCATGTTGGGGGAGGTGATATTTCCAAAGTACTTGGACCCTAGTATTCTAGTTGTTGATGTGCATATAGATGGCCTCATAGTCCCAAAATTTCTGATTGATCTAGGGGTTGCCATCAATATCATGACCAACGAAACTATGTTGAAACTTAATCTCAAAGGGATTTTGAGGAAAACCAAAATGGTTCTGAAACTTATAAATTAGTCCACAGTAACTCTGGAAGGAATTGTTGAGGATGTCATGGTTACCATTGACTCTTGGGAATATCCTATAGATTTCCTAGTCCTGCAACCAAAAAATAAGTTTAATGGTTACCCTCTCATCTTAGGGAGACCTTGGTTAGCCATTGGTGACACTTATATTAGTGGTTGGGTCAGAAACATGACTATACAAAATGGGCCTTTGTCTAAATAGCTAGTGTTATATCCTCCAGCCTAGCCTTCCATTGATCATGATGTCCCTATATGGTTGGAGGATGAAGAATATGAGTTATATAACACTGCCCCTATGTGTACCATAGATGTTATCCTTAGAGGGGGGTAGCTTTATGAAGATGAACTCATCGACCATGCCATTCAAAACCAGTCCTCGACTAACACTCCTCTCGAAACCTTAGTCAAAGAGTCTGAAAGCCAACCTTGGATGGAAGTGCAATCAGTTGAGACAACCTCTGAAACAACCAAGTCTATTACGTTTGGCCCATCTAGATCTTTTAAAATCAACCAAAACCTCTCAAATGAAGAAGAGAAGCAACTATGTCATCTTTTGAAAGAAAATATTGAAGAATTTGCTTGAGATTACAAGGACATGAAAGGGGTGCATCCTTCAGTATGTAAACATCACATTTACTTCAAAGAAGGATGCAAGCCTGTGAGACAAACCCAAAGAAGGATGAACCCATTCCTGAAGGACACTGTTAAGGAAGAGTTGTAGGAACTATTGGATGCAGGGTTAATATATCCTATATCTGACAATGAGTGGGTATCTCCTCTTGTCCTAGTCCAAAGAAGAATGGGAAGTGGCGAATTTGTGTTGATTATCGAGAGCTTAACAAAGCCACCAAGAAAGACCATTTCCATTTTCCCTTTATAGACCAAGTCCTAGATGGCCTTGCAGGGAAGAAGTTATTTTCCTTCTTAGATGGGTTCAATGGGTACAATCAGATTCAAATTAGCCCCGAAGACCAGGATAAGACTATTTTCACCTGTCCTTGGGGTACCTTTGCTTATAGAGTCATGCCCTTTGAGTTATGCAATGCCCCAACCACCTTCCTGAGAATATTTTATGAGTTATTCCATGACTCTGTCGAAATATACATGGATGATTTCACACCATATGGGGATGACTTCTAGGAAGCTCTCTCCAATTTGGGTAATATACTAAGAAGGTGCATTGATATGCATCTCTCCTTGAGCCCAAAAAAGTGTGAATTCCTAAAGAAAGTAGGGGTTGTATTAGGAGACTCGATATCCCAAGACGGAATACAGGTAGACCCGAAAAAAATAACTATTATCAAAAGGGTACCTACTCCTCAAAAGAAGAAATATGTGAGGAGTTTCTTAGGCTTAGCTAGTTACTATAGAAGGTTCATCAAATATTTCAGCAACATGGATTTGGCATTATTTGGGTTATTTGCCAAATATTTTGAGGTTATTTGGTTCGGCCCTTGTCAAGAAGCTTTCGAGCTCATTAATAAGCAGTTGACTACTGCCCCCCATCCTTCGAGGTCCAAATTGGGCTATGCCTTTCCACATCCAAATTGATGCATATGACAGAGCTGTAGGGGAAGCATTAGGACAATTAGAGGACAAAATCCCTTATGTCATTTATTTCATCAGCAAGAGTTTCTCCAAAGCTAAGTTGAATTATATTGTTACTCAGAAGGAGATGTTGGCCATTGTTCATGCATTGAAAATATTCAGGAATTATGTCACTGGAGTCTGGATATCAGACCTCTTTTCACATTGACCATGCATCCATCAAGTATTTAATGAAAAAACCAGATGATAATGTTACAATAATTTGATGGTTGTCACTTTTGCAACAATTTGATTTGACTATTGTTAATAAACCTGGAAAGGAAAATGTTGTTGCAGATTTTTTGTCCAGGTTAGTTCTCTCTGTAGGTGAAGAAGGAATGGTGGATGAACATCTTCCAGATGAAAACATATTTTCCATATTAGCACTATCACCATGGTTTGATGATATAGCCAGCTACTTAGTTGTTGGAAGCCTCCCTCCTAATAATTCATTCAGGGAGATGAGTAGAATCATCAGAAAAAGTGCCCCTTTCACATGGAATGTGGGGAATATCTTTAAGATATGCCCTGATCAAATCATAAGAAGATGTTTGAGGGAGGATTAAGTTTTAAATATCCTCTTTGAATGTCATAACAACCCATGTGGAGGACACTTCTATACAAAGAGAATTGCTTACAAAGTTTTGCAGGTGGGTTACTATTGGCCTACCCTTCACCAAGATTCTAGAAGATACACTTATAGGTGTGACCAGTGCCAAAGGATGGGGAAACCCACACAAAGGGATGAAATTCCTTTACACCCTTAGGTGGCTCTTGAGCCATTTGATGAGTGGGGCATGGACTTTGTTGGACCCATCGATCCAAAATCCAGACAAAAGAAGTTAATCATAGTCTGCACTGATTACCTGAAAAATTGGCCTAAAGAAAAAGAAGTGAAGGTAGCAACTAAAAAAAAAGTAGCAGAATTTATGAGGGAGAATGTGTTTTAAAAATTTGGATATCCCAGAGAAATAGTCACTGACGAGGGACAAAAATTCACCTCTCACCTCATTGAGAATATTTTGAGGAAGCACAATATTAAGCATAGAACTTCTACTGCTTATCACCCTCAGGCGAATGGCCAAGTAGAAGTAACTCACAAATCGTTAGAGAGCATCCTCACCAAGGTTGTGAGAAACAACATAAAATATTTGGCAGCTAGATCGGTAGAAGCTACTTGGGCCTATAACACTACTTGGAAGACAACAATAGGATTCACTCCTTATGAACTAGTTTATGGAAAGAAATCTCTAATTTTAGTTGAGTTTGAATTCAATAATTTAAGAATGGAAGCTAAATTAAATATAGATCTAAAAAATTCCCAGAAAGAGAGATTTTTGTAACTAAATGGACTGGATGAGTTCAGAATGAAAGCACTTCTTCACACAGAGGTAGTTCAGCTCCAAAGGAAGGTATGGCATGACAAGAACATCAAAGAAAATACCTTCCAAGAAGGAGATTGGGCACTGTTGTATGATTCAAGGTTTAAATAATTCAATGGAAAGATGATGAAAAGATGGTTGGGGCCTTACGCAGTGGAGAAATTTTTTGATAATGGCACAATTCAAATCAGGACCATAGATGAGGAAGGGATCCTCTAGTTTGTCAATGGTCACAGACTTAAAATTTACAAGAAGCCTTTTTCAAGGGAAGAATTCATCAATTCAATAAGAAGAGAGGTGTATGTGATGGGAAACTCAATAGTTTCCCAGACCTCCTGAAATAAAAAAATAAAGAGGAATAAGTTTGTGGGTTGAAAACCTCGATGGAGGCAGCTCACTTGCTCAAAAAAAAAAAAAAAAAAAATAGAAAAAAAGAATAAAGATCCATGGGTGGAAAGCTCTGTGAGGCGCTCAAGGAAATTTTGTGGGTTGAAAACCTCCATGGAGGCAGCTCACTTTCTTTCAAAAAAAAAAAGAGAGAAAAAGAACAAAACCAAAAAAAATGCGTCTGCATCACTGTGTTTTTCTGTGTTTTTTGTTTTTCCAGTTGTTAATTGTTTCTGGAAACACAAGGAAGTATTCCTCTTCTTTTCCATTCTTCTATATTTCCATCCATCCCAGCATTCACTCCATTCATCTTCATAACTTCCTCCATCACCTCCATATACCATGCTCCTCCATTCTTGAGCACAATGTAGCAAGAGAAGCAACACACAAACAGACAGCTACAAACATCAGGAATTTCCTTAAAAAAAAAAGTTTTTCATGGTATAAAAAGAATAACAATAAAGGCAGATGCATAATAGACTATAGGAGAACAAGAATTCTACCCATGGCATCTCAAGCATCCCACACGACATCCATAGCAGAGAGAAACAACAGATAAATATTAGCAGCTCATTCAGGAAACTGCTCCTTCAGCAAGTTGCTCACTTAGAGAACAAGAATATGGCGAAGAATGCAACATCTAAAGAGGCTTGTCTCAAACATCCATCACTTGCAACCACCTTGGAAACAATAGGTAAACTCAGGTATAAGCTCTCACCCCTTGCTACGCATTCATAATAGCCAGAAATAATTAATTTGGAGAGTTGGAGTTTAAGGGGCAGAAAGGTGGCCAATTAACTCAGCCACCATCGTGAGGTATGGTTGGAATAAAACTGGGAGTACACACCACCAGGTCATGCAAAAGAAAAAAAATTAAATCAGTGGAGTAGAGGAGAACGAGGGGAGGAAAATACGTAGTCCATCCTAAATTAATAGAGAGGAGGAACCAATTGTCTACGACAGAACTGGAGCTGAGCGGAGTTATACTGCCAGTCCAAATTTAGCTACGTAATATAATACAAGGAGATGTCATCTCATCCAAACCCTCGAATTGACAATTTTTAGAGGAAGAGGACTGACAGAAGCACAGATCGCTTGAAGAAGAAGAAGAAGAGGAAGAACCAAAATAAGAGGAAGAAGAACCAGTAGAAACAAGAAGAACCAGAAGAAGAAGAGAGAGAGATACAAAGGACCAAAAAAAAAAAACAAAAGATATGGCCATATAAGTCATAGAGATAGCAGAAATTGGTCGAGACACAGACTCACAATCCATCGTCACATCCCCTCCCTACCAAAAGATAACTTCCACCATGGCTCCTTTGAGCGCAAAAAGAAAAACACAGACTTCTAGGTATTTCGGAGCTAACAAGAATTTGAGAAAGACAGAAACTTCTCCCATAAGCCCGATCATCATTGCAGAATCACCAAGGGGGGAGAAAAGAATCAAAGAAATATTTTTTAAGGAGTAGCTACAGAAGGCACATGCAAAGAATGTAGCACTAAAGGAGCAATTTCAACAAAAAGAAGAGAAAGTAGCCACCATGGTGGACTTATGCATAGAATCCCTTCAACACATATTCCCCTCTCACTCATATGATATGTACTCAAAGAAAAATGGCTTCTATTTCAAATCAACACTCTAGCCAACCATGGATCACTCCCTTTCCAAGATTGTAATAAATTCATGAAGTTCTACAAGGAAGCCAATAGAGCTGATCAAGAAAAGATGGCAGAGTTTTGTATGCATAACTTTGTGCTAACAAATTTGGAGATTTGGGACCCCATCCCTATAATGGGGGATATGCAGTTAATGACTCTAGCATCTTGGATGGTGAATGAGGACAATATAGCCAAAGAGATATGGAAGGTCATGGGAAGAAGAAATAGAGAACCCTTATATCTTAGACTTGAAGTGTTCATCCCAAGGGGAGTCATCCTTAACCATCCAGAGATTGAAAAGGACCTTGCACTGGTTGAAAGCTACCTTTAGACTCGAAAACAAGTGATAGGCCACTTTGATGATGTTTCTAGGTAGATAGAAGAGGAGTGAATTATGGCGAGCTAGAGGAGATGGAACAATCTCCCACATAGCCTCAATAACAGGCATTATCATACTCCAGAAATACTAAGGGGTGCATTGGAAAGGGCACCATTATACAAGAGGGCCATGCAGGCCAAAAATATCTGATGGTTATGACTAAAGCTCAACCCACCTTTGCTGTTGGGGTTGACTGATGAAGAGAACATAGATGCACAAGATAGAGAATGGGAGAATGCAGAAAAGAATGATGGATTTTACTCCCTTAGGGAAACTCCTACACTTCTTCCTCAGGAAATCAAGGGGGCTGTCAAATCTTTGAAGGAAATGGAGGATGAGGATCAGTTTCTCAGAGGACGAGCAACCATTCAGTATGGGGGTGATGATGAGCTCCATCATTAGACATGTTTGGAGGGGTTGATAGACACCTTTTATCCTTCTTCGATCTCTTTTTCTTGCATTTTTATTATTATTTAGGTTTCTGATGTTATTATAGGTGGTAATTCAGGCTAACATACTCTGAATGCCTAATATAAGGTTGAGTGCATAAAATCATGATGTATTAGGAATTCTTATAGATATTTTATCACAAATACTTGGAGGAGATAGCAAGGAGAAAGTATAGGAGGATTTTCCATCGTCAAAGGTAGCCGAAGGATCCCAAATATTCTCTCCAGCAATTCGAATTTGACAAGTAGCCAAAGGATCCCCAAGGATTCTCTCCAGCAATTCAAATTCCAGAGGCAGCCGAGCAACTCAAATAGGAAAGCACTCAATGGTTTACTTGGAGTCCAGTGGACTCAACCACCATTTTCTAGGTGTCGTTGGTAGCTGCCCTATAGAATAAATAGAGTAGAGCTAGAGATAGGAAAAGTTAGTCTGTCCTAGTCTCGATTCCATTCAGAATTATTGTTGTGAACTATTGAAGCTTTTTGTTTTATTGAAGGATCAAAACTTTCTTAGATGTATGCAGTTATTCTTTTATGAAATGAGCAGACTGATTTCATCCAACTGATTTAAGTTTTAGAGGGCTAGGTTTGTGGGTTAGGGCCCAATCCATGTGCCTCAGCTTCTTTGATGTTATTATATTTTCCTTTCTATCATTATCTACTTTTTCTTCTGCCATTTAAGTAGATATGCTTCTTATAATTTTCATTGCTATTTATTTGTTATGATGATGTAGTTGTAATTGCTTATGCATAGTAAAATAGAGAAAAAACACCAAAACTGTGGTCAAGTCTCTCCCTTCTCATCTCTGTCAATAGAGTTCGAGTAGGGGCAGCCCTTCCCATAGGCCAAAATTGCTTTTTATTCAAGTTTGGGGAATAATTTCTATTACCAAGTCCAAGCCTTTCCTTCACTGTTTAATCTAGCATTTTTGTCTATTTCCCATGCATGAATCTGCAGGTCTGCTTCAATTCTGAGTGTTTCTCTTAAGCTTCCATTTCTATCCTTTACTTCTCACCTTAGTGCTGCAATTTCCTTTATTTCGAACACCGTTCAGCTCTTCAACCTTATTTCTCTGTTTTTGTCCGTTCACGGCGGCCTTACTCTTTTTACGAAAAACACATGAAAAACCATACAGAACCACTGAAAACCCAACTTCCGCCTTTGCTCCTTGAGACTCCTGCCACCATACTTCACACTTCGCAATCACAAAATTTAACGTTTACCTTAAAACTTTTCCCCCATTCCTTACGATTGTGATATTGCAAAATCGCAAGTTTCACTTCGCACCAATTACCTTCTACCTTTAACACTTAGCACTCATTTCTTGCGATTGCGATATTGCAAAATTACAAATCGCACTTTGCACCACTTACCTTTTTCCCTTAGCACTTATTGTTGTCCTTTTCGATCATGATATTATGACATCACATATCACAAATCGCAACCTTTCCCTTTTTCTCTTCACCGCCACGTCATCCCCATCACACATTGCATCTTGTGAAACTTATCACATCAGAAATCACCGTCCACAACCTTTATCGCAGCACAAATTTCACTTCGCACATTTTACTTTATTCCCATTAGTCCTTACCACTATCCTTGTAAACTTGCGATATTGCGATTCGTGACCCACCATGTCACTCTTTGCACTTCTCACTGCACACCATTTAGTTCATTACGTTAAATTCTTACTACTATCCATTTAAACTTGTGAAGTTACGATTGCGACATCACACATTGCAAATTTTGATGTCCATCGCATTTCTGATTTCTTCTCGCTCCAATGTCATTTCTTTCATTATAATAAGGTTTCCTAAGGATTTAACCCCCTTTGTCTGCTCCAAAGCTATTTCTCATGATATCATAAATTTTTCTAAGGGTTTAACCCCCTTTTTCTGCTTCCAAAACTTGTTTCATGTGTTAGACCCCCCATTAGCCCTTTTAGCCCTTTTTCTTCCCTCTAAGCTCCAAATTAATTATTTCTAATTAAAATTAAGGCATGGAAAATTTAGTTGCATGGATAGGAGCATGGTAGACAGATCATAGGATAGGTAGAGTGCATTTAGCCATTTGGCCAAGTTAATTTTGGTTTAGGATTAGTTTCTTTTCTGCTATTTGTTTTATTTCGTCCATTCCATTATTACTTGTTTCCGTGAAAATTTCATAATAACCAATATACCTTCTCTATATAAGAAAGAGGAGGTGGTAGAGTTCTAGGGTTAGATATCATTAATTCCATACTAAATGCAACTGCTAGCCTTGAAAACCATACAAGGCATAAGGTAGGAAAGCATTCAATTTACAACTCTGTTTCATTAACTTTGTTTTCTGTTTTTTAGGCTTAGTGGGTGAAAAGATTGACTTTAAGGCTCTTTTTGTTTTTTACAATAAATTTACTCACAATTTAAAATATGTTCTTTTCTTTGTAATAACTTTCAGCTACCTTTAGTCTTAATGTTTCCTGACTGAGATTTGATCTGGGTATTCCTTTGAGGTAGAGAGGTTACAAGTGGCATTTTGGTAGGCTGAGGATTCAATTAGGCCCCTGTGATGTGGCATTCGAGGCTTCTTTGGAGATCTTTCTTCATTTTGTGGCTTAGACCTTTGAGATTTAATTTGTGCCTTGATCTGAGTTTAGGCTTAATTAAGCTTTGACCTTCATCTTTTGGTCTTCACTCTGATACACTTTTCTGTTTTTCTTTCACTTGCACAGGTGGTTGTCCATCATAGGAGGGTTTCTTCGAGGGTCGGGGATCATGATCCACCGATTTAAATATGAATTTTTAACCTGTTGGTTCATTTCTTCATTGATTTAAGCCACAAAATCGTCACCCTGTGCTCATTTGGTCACCTGTCTGTGACTGTGAAAGTATACAGAACAACACCATTAAACCCTCCAAAACACACAAACTTATTATAAAACCCTGCAATTCGTGGTAAAACTACATTCAGAGGTTTCAATGGAAATGATGGAAATGCTTGAGGATGGGGAAATGTAGAGGTGGAGGAAAAAATCCTAGCAGAAATAACTAACTAGGTGGAGATTTGAATTATGGCGTGAATTTGGGGGAAGGTGGTTTCGGGAAAACCATTAATGGTTTTCGCGCAACATTTGGGGGGGTAGGCGATATTAAATTTTGGAACGCAATTCCATTTATCGACTAAAATGTGGATTTCCAAAACCATTTTTATTGCGTGGAAGTAGCGCATTGCGGGAAGGGGTCAAAAATTACGCGATATGTATCGTTGGCCGTCGGATGATCGTCGGGAGATTGGACGATGCAAGTAGAACGCGATGAATGGAAAGCTGTAGGTTTGAACACCGGGGTGGGGTCTACGATGATGTAACGTTTCTGTCGTGTAGTGGACGGGTGTTGGATTTATCGGGTTAAGTTCCAATCATTAGATCTTCAGATCAGACGTTTATGATTGAGAGAGGAAGCAGATATGTTGAAAGGGAAAGAAAGAAAGGGAAGTTGATCGCGCGGAAGGATGGTGACCAATGGCTGTTGATCTGCAGAGATCAACGGTCTAGATTTGTTTAGACCATAACATCAGGAATGAAGTAAAATAGAAGGAAATTTTGGTTCGAGAAAGGCTTTTAAGCCGTTTAACACCCGATTGTGGGGCTTTAGGATGCATGGAGGAAAGGGCTAAAGGAAATAAGCCCTCGAGGGCTTAAATGCCTTATAGTGCTAGAAGACCATTTTTAAGCCAAAAAAAGGGATTTTAAAGCCTAAAGAGGGTCTCGAGAGGTGAGATAAGGGTTTTTTAAACCAAATAAAGGGAAATATAAGGTTTAAAAAAAGGTTTTAGGATGATTTAGAGGTTAAAATGAAGGTTTATAGATGGATTTGTGAAAGGGAAGAAAGGTGAAAATGGAGAATTGAAATGATGGAAAATGGAGTTTTTAAGCAATCTTTCTCTTAGTAAACAACAGGTACTTTAGGAATAATAGTGAAACATTATTGAAGATTAACTCAAAGGGTAATTATCATCATAAGACTTCAAAAGATGATAATTTGTCAAAGGAAACTATCTCTTGAAGGCTTAAAGACAACATTAGCCACCATTGGGTATGACAGAATTTATAGGTGGAAAATAGTGGCTCCACTTGGTGAGGATAGCTGGTTCTTTAGGTCCCCCGAACCTCAACTATTGATCTCTGGATTTTCAGTAAACTAATGCCCTAATCCATTGGGCAACAACTTTTCTTTCCTTTGGCTGACCTTTTTATGAGTTGATAATCTTTTCAACAATATGAAATAATGGAATTCTATCAAAACAAAATCTTTGCCTACCCATTCTTAATGATCCTAACATTTTTTCTTCTTTCAGAGTGAATTTAGACTAGCAAACTCTCTTTGTCAACATTTTATTCTTTTGAACAACAAGAAGCTAGTATATTTCTACTCTTATTTCTCCATGAACTCAGTTTAAATAGTTGAGTTCATAATTTCTCAACCTAACTACTATCTGTCAGGATTAGACTGTCTGACAGACTTTTATTCTCTAAATTCTAAAACAGGAAATTTAAAATTAGCCAAGCCAGGATTAAGCAATTTGACTTGTTGCAGATCTATGGCTTAAAAACAAGTTGCACACAGATTTTATTTGCCGAAAAGTAAAACAAAATTGTCAAGGATTAAGATCTGAAAACTAAAACATCCTTCACCATTTCTTCATCTCTAGTTTTGATTTTGTTTGAGTTGCTTCCTCTTTCTTTCTTGGTTCAAGTTTTGAGCTTTTTAAAACTAGTTCTCCATCAATCTCATACGTTCAAGATTTGAGCTTGTTTTAACCTTTGTTTTTCTATCCTAATCTACCTTACTGATAAGAAAAGATTATGATGTTTGGCTGATCTAATTCACTAACCTATCAGAAGTAAATTGAAAAGCTAATTAGTCATGATTTGGCTATATGACTAACTAGAAGTGTGTTTTTAGGAGTGGCATTTCAGCTTGCACACTTTCAAACTTTGTCTCTCTTTTTTGGTATGGGGCTATACCTTTCTTATTTTCATTTTTCCCTCTTTTATATTTTTATTGGTTTTGTATTTTTCTTTTTCCTTCAAAGAAAAAACCAACAACTAACTAAATTCTCAAAGGCTGAGCTTTATTAACATTCCTATCTAACCTAATCTAACTCGAAAATATATACTGCTTTATATGGTACAATAATGCCAATGTAGCCAGTTGAGTAGTGACAAAAAGGAATAGAGAAACTGGCTACGAGTCAGAGGTAACCATAGTACATATTGAATCTTAATCTTTAAAATCAAGCCTGTCACAAAAGGTGACAACGTTTTATGTCTCTGGATCCTGCAAAGGATCCATGTTTGATAATCTGAGCTAATTGGGGCCTCCACACACTTTTCCATAGGATCAACAAAGAACATATGAGAATTCTCTTCGTTTTGGCCCTCCATGATTGGTAGATTGTCTTCATCTAAGATATCAACTTTGAGGACTGCACTTTTAGTATGTTCCTTGGAAGCATCATCATCCTTAACTTGCAAATCAACAAGTAGTGAAATTTCTTCTTTCTCTAAATCTATGCTTACTTCTAGTGTGAATTCAGGTTCTTTGGATGACAGATTGATATCAGCAATGGCAGAGGGTTTCTCTTGAAAAGATAATATATCCTCAGTAAGACAGTCTTGTATTTTGTTTTTCTTCCCCAAAGACTTGCCAATAATTTTTATTGTTTGGGATAGTTGGTCTGAATTTTTATTGAATTGTATATTGTTTGCTTTCCCAAGGTCTCAGACATGTACTAGCAACAAGGGCTAATCCACTAGCAAAATTGTTTTGGTCTTTAGGAACAAGGGTAAGCTGGAATTCTTTAAAAGATTTTAACAAATCCATGGCATCATCCTTATAGGCTCTAAGTCTGGGATGTTTAACCATGCATTCTGCGTTCACTTGCCTAATTACCAGTTCTGCATTTCCATGAACTATTATCCTTTGGGCTCCTAATTTCTTCAATAAACATAGCCCTAAAAGAAGTGCTTCATACTCTACAATGTTATTTATGCATTAAAAAATAAATTTATAGTAAGAGGCTTTAGAATAATTGTTTTTTGTATTGTAAAGCCATATTCCTGCACCTGTACTAGTTTTACTACATGACCCACCAAAATTCATACTCCAAAGAGGGTTATTTTCAATTTTACCCTTAATTTCCCTACTATCCTCTCTGTGTTGAGTGCCATTTGGTTTTTTTGTGGGATAGGCACTATGTTGATGATTATCTTGTTCAAATGAAGGCTTGGAGGCTAGCTATTTGTTTATTATTTGATCAATATCTTCTTCTGTCAAAGGAGATATTTCTCTTTCTGTATAAATAGAAATACAGCTGCCGTCTTTCTCTTGTGTAAACTGGTTTTGAGGTTGGATGTATTTTTGAGCCTCTTCTAAGGGATATTTACTTGTGCTTGCAAGGAAAATTTGAGGATCTTCCACTATTTCATGATCTACTTCTGTTTCAAACAACTCCTCATGATTGTTATGATACTTAATTTGAGTGCAGGGTTCATGAGTTGTTTCTTTTATATTATCAGGATGCCACTTTTTTGTATAATCTGAAACGAGTTATAACATAAAGGGAGAGTCCCTATATGTGTTGGGCGTCTTTTCATATCATATACTGCGTTTTCTAAGTGGCTATTTGTTTTGCAAAAAATTTTAGAGACTGGTTGTTTATTAATAATCTGTTCTATCTCTTTTTCTGTCGAAGGGGAAGGTGTTTCTATGTTCCTTTGAATAGGAGTACAATAGTTCTCTGTCTCTTGTGAAGACCGAATTTGAGGCTGGATGTCTTCTTGAGCCTCAGCTATAAGGTATGATGAATCATTATTTGGGTTTTCAAAAATATCTTGAGGAATGTCTTTTATTTCTTGGTTGATTTCTTCCTCAATTGATTCATCTATATTCTTATAATTTTTCAATATGATATTAAACTCATGAATGGCTGTAAAAATATCTTCAGGATGTATTTCTTCTAGATCCTCATCATTGTCTATAATGTGTTGGGTGATGTTTTGCAATGGATCATAATTTATTTCACCCCATGATAATGATGTAGTGTTTCCTTTATAGTTCTCTTAAAACACATATTCAATGTCCTTTAAACAAAACAAACTACTAGATTTCAACCATTCATACCAATCCCTAGCTTTTCCTTCTAATGTTAACATGAACATTTTCATTAGGAAATCTTCATGCCATTCAACCTTTAACCTCCATACATGTATGTGAAATTTGATAATATGTAATAGTGAGTTATCAAACTTTTCACCCTGAAAAACAGGAAGGTTATCATCCCATAATACCTGGGGCATCTTATGTGGAAACATAGGGATATGTTCTCTACTCATTGGGGAATATCTTCGTTGTATTCTTGGAATCATTTTGTAAATTTGATAAGAGGTCAATGTATCTGTTCAATCAGTTCAGGGTCTTCTACCAATGGAGTCATTTGGTCTTTTGGGAGTTGTAGAGTGTGGAGTTGCCAGGTGGAAATTTTTAGCTTTAGAAGGTAAAATGTTTTATGGTCCACCACCATTAATAGGTTTGAATACCAATCTGAAATATTTTTGGGTTTTCTGATTTTTTTCAGTCCTATGGGTTATGGGAGTGTCCTAAATCTGTTTCAACACTTAGCTACAGTGATGAGACAAATAGAGTTTATTCTTTTGGCTTAGCTAGCTGATTCCTTCAAGGTTTGATAAGGCTCTATGATAATCCTAAGGGTTACTTAGTTTTTCACTGATTCAAACAAGTCCTATCATGATTACCAACATGCTTGGTAGTGCTTGAATAAAGCTATTCCTTCTGTACTAAAAACTAAGCATTTAGTTTTAGGATTTTACTCAGATTTCCCCAGTATGGTCGCCAGTATGTTAGGCCTCTGTAGTTTGCAAGATTGGAAAGTAAAAGCATTGTAGAGTCTACATCAGAACCACTTTGGGATTCTAGGATCTAGCCCTCCTGAATCCAAAGAGGGATCTCTCTTTAAATGTGTTTAAAGATGTGATCTTTAAGGCTTTTAGTACGATATTAGGCTAGTAATTAAGAACAAGGGTTTTGTTTGTTTGGTTGGGTGTGATCTTTAATTGAGTGGAAAGTCCTAAAAATGAAAGAGATTCAGAGCGGTGAAGGTGTGAATAATAAAAAACAAGGTTCAACTGATAGGATAGGTATGAAACAACACTTAATCCATTGGGCTATGGAGTCACAAAAGGGTTTAATTGTGCAACAATTTCAAGAGTGGTCCAAGGGGCAAGTCATCTATATCAAAATATCCTTTAGATTAAATGGTGGAATGGAACATTAAAAGTGTTGAGAAAGTGGAAAAAGCCAATAATTTCAACAAGGATTTATCAACTTACCCTACAAGGAAAGCCTTTTTAAGCAACTATTTGAAATCAACCAAAGGACAGGGCTAACCATAAACTTCTTTGGACAGGCTTGTATTAAAGCTAACTTATCAGACAACAATCCAGTAATCTCACTAGACTACTTTCAGAAGGGATGAAAACAGATAAGAAAACAAAGTGCAGCTTAAGATCAGGTTAGATGCATTAAAATCATGGCCTGCTTTTAGCATACTCTTAGGGAAACTTTCAAACAACCTTTGGAGAAAGAACTAGAAGATAGGGCAAACCATAAACTTTCCTAATCCAACTCTACTTAGCATGTAATGAAAAAATCATGCAAGAACAATGTTTAGAGTTTAGACAGTAAGACATGGGCTCACCAACATTCCTTGACTATTTGGACTATATTAAATCATTCTTAAATACATCATTCGAGGAAAACATAAAGATAAAGCTTATCAGTGAGAGTAGGGTACTTCTAAGATTAAATCCTAGCTCTATATTTGATGTTCTTTATCAGAGAAAAATGGACAATTTTATAGAAACATAAGAAGGAAAAAAAGTACAATGAGAGGTACATCACCAATGGTATAGAATAGGATCCCATGAATCAAATTGTATATTGATGTCAATCTAGTTACATACTTCAAGTCTGATGTTTCAGTACAACAACAACTTCTCTTCTCAGCCTAAATTCTTTTATTACAAACAGAGCTTCAACAGCTTCTGAAAACTATTTACATATAGAAAGTTTCGAGCAGCAAGTATTACATCAACAACCAACAACATCTCATCTTCTTCAGAAGTATTTATAGAAGAAAGAGGAGGTGGAAGAGTTTTAGGGTTAGATATCATTAATTCCATACTAAATGCAACTTCTAGCCTTGAAATCCATACAAGGCATAAGGTAGGAAAGCATTCAATTTACAAATTTGTTTCATTAACTTTGTTTTCTGCTTTTTAGGCTTAGTGGGTGAAAAGATTGAATTTAAGGCTCTTTTTATCTTTTACAATAACTTTACTGATAGTTTAAAATATTTTATTTTGTTTGTAATAACTGTCAGCTGCCTTTAGTCTTAATGTTTCCTGACTGAGATTTGATCTGGGTATGCCTTTGAGGTAGAGATGTTACAAGTGGCATTTTTGGTAGGCTGAGGATTCAATTAGCCCCCTTGTGATTTGGCATTCGAGGCTTCTTTGGAGATATTTCTTCATTCTGTGGATTAGACCTTGAGATTTAATTTGTGCCTTGATCTGAGTTTAGGCTTAATTAAGCTTTGATCTTCATCTTCGAGTCTTCACTCTGATACACTTTGTTGTTTTGCATTCACTTGCACAGGTGGTTGTCCATCATAGGAGGGTTTCTTTGAGGGTCAGGGATCATGATCCACCGATTTAAATATGAATTCGCAACCCACTGGTTCCTTTCTTCATTGATTTAAGCCACAGAATCGTCACCCTGTTCTCATTTGGTCACCTGTCTGTGACTGTGAAAGTATACAGAACAACACCATTAAACCCTGAAAAACACAAAAAATTATTATTAAACCCTACAATTCATGGTAAAACTGATTCAGAGGTTTCGATGGAAATGATGGAAATGCAGTAGCGGAGGACAAAATCTAGGCAGAAACAACTAACTAGGTGGAGATTTAAATTATGGCGCGAATTTGGGGAAAGTTGGTTTCGGGAAAACCATTAATGGTTTTCACGCAACATTTGGGGGGGGTAGGCGGTATTAACTTTTGGAACGCGATTCCATTTATCGATTGAAACTTGGATTTCCAAAACCATTTTTATCATGTGGAAGTAGCGCACTATGGGGAGGGGTAAAAAATTACGCGATATGGATCGCTGGCCGTTGGATGATCGTTCGGAGATCAGACGGTGCAGGTACAACGCGATGAATGGAAAGTTGTAGGTTTGAACACTGGGGTGGGGTCTACGATGACGTAACGTTTCTGTCGCGTAGTGGACTAGTGCTGGATTTATTGGGTTAAGTCACGATCGTTAGATCTTCAGATCAAACGGTTATGATTGAGAGAGGAAGCGAATATGTTGAAAGGGGAAGAAAGGAAGGGAAGGTGATTAGGCGGAAGGATGGGACCCGATGGCCGTTGATATGCAGAGATCAATGGTCTAGATTTTTTTAGACCATAATGTTAGGAATGAAGTAAAATAGAAGGAAACTTGGGTTCGGGAAAGGTTTTTAAGCCCTTGAGTGCCCGATTATGGAGCTTTAGGATGCATGGAGGAAAGGGCTAAAGAAAATAAGATATCGGGGGCTTAAATGCCTTATAGTGCTAGAAGATCGTTTTTAGGCTAGAAATAGGGGTTTTAAAGCCAAAAGTGGGTCTCGATAGGTGAGATAAGGGTTTTTAAAACCAAATAAAGGGAAATATAAGGTTTTAAAAAAGGTTCTAGGATGATTTAGAGGTTAAAATGAAGGTTTATAGAGGGATTTGTGAAAGGGAAGAAAGGTGAAAATGGAGAATTGAAATGATGGAAAATGGAGTTTTTAAGCAGTCTTTCTCTTAGTAAACAGTAGGTACTTTAGGACTAATAGTGAAACAGCAGTGAATATTAACTCAAAGGGTAATTATCATCATAAGACTTCAAAAGATGATAAGTTTTCAAAGGAAACTATCTCTTGAAGGCTTAAAGACAAGATTAGCCACCATTGGGTATGACAGAATTTATAGGTGGCTAACAGAGCCAAGTCCAGTCTTCTTTACTGTAGCTATTTTATTTCATCTAAGAACCAAATATTTCAATCCCTCCTCCAATGACTTAGAATCATAATGAAGAAGCTGGGAAATGTGGTAAATATCCGTGTTTGATAAATTTTCATGAGATACAATTGATTATGAATGTTGATTGAAATATTAGTTTCCCACCCAAATATGGAAAGAAGCTCCTCAAGGAAAATTATCGCCCAAACTTATCCATTGCAAAAATCAATAATATCATCAAAAAATAGGAAATGGGTATATCCATAGTTCTCACAATGAGATAAACATGAAAATATCCAAGCATTTTAGCTTTAAATAGGAGGCGACTTAAGCCTTCAGACACTAGTAAAAAATAAATATAAAATAGAGGGAAGCCCTAGCACAACCATCTTTGAGCACAGAAGAAAGGAAAACTTGAGTGATTTATGAGAAACACAAAAAAGACTAGCTAAATACAACTCTTGACCGAATTAATGAAATATAGGTTGAAACCTAAATGGGTGAAAAGGAGCCTGATATAAATCTAATTTATTCTATCATAGGCTTTATATAAATCAATTTTCATAACGACCACTTTTATATTTTTGATTTTTCTACTTTGTTAACCTTCCTAGGCTAGACTAGTAGCTTCATGAATTTTCCTCCCCTCCATAAAAATGAATTGTCGAAGGAGATGAATCTAGATAGAATGGGTATTATCCTTTAATCTATTATCTTGGAAAAGATCTTGTATATAGTGTTACAGGGGAAAATGGTTCAAAAGTATGAGAAGGAGAGTGGATGGATCACTTTGAGAATAAGGGAAATACAAATTGAGTTGAAATCCAGGTGGATTCTACCTTTCTTCCTATATTCTTTGAACACCGCTAAAATATTGATGCTCAGAGTATCAAAATTATCAAAGAAAAAATCAACACCCCAACTATCCAACATAGGAATTTTATCTCTTTGTAAACTGTGTAATACTAGTTGGAGCTCCTCCATAGATACCTCTTCCATTATTTCTCTACTTTCCTCTTCATCCACCATTTCAGGGATGTATTGGGAAAATTGCATAACTTTAGCAGTTGATGTTTCCAAAGGAGCTCTAAAAAAATATTTAATGTGTCATTTACCCATATTTAGCAACTCATCAATTGATGAGATCTCACTTCCATTTTCATCTGGCAAAATCCAAACAATGTTTACCAATTTTTGGCCTTTATGAAAGGCCTAGAAGAAAATGTATTTTCATCTGCACTTTTCTGACAAAATGGTTCTTCATTTTAGGTGCCATTCCTCCTCCTTGGTTGTAACAAGATCGATTTTACATTTTTCAAGGTTTATATATATCTCACTAGATTCTTGGGTGGATATTGCCTCAAAGCATAAAAAACCCGGATTGATAATAAATAATTGTGTTAGTTTAGGTACATACATTAGCTCAACAATAAGCCTTCCCCCTCATAGTTTTAAATAATCAAGGACCCTTTCTCTCTCCTCCAACAAATGGACCTCCAATGTTTTCTTCCCTTTTTCTCATTCCTATCTTTTTTTTTATTAATTTTAGATTTGATTCAAATTGGGAAGTTTTTAATGCATTCAAAATGGAGGAATAAGGAATCTAGATAGACATAACTAGTGTTAAGAACTCCTCATCCTTTATCTATGCCAAGTTCATATTAGAATGGGTGGTAGGTTTCTTAGGGAGCCCTTTTATATCCGAGAAGAAGGGAAAGTGATTTGAAATTCCTCCCTCTCCATTCCATTATTTGATGAGTGGAAGAGAGTCCAAAATATGTTTAGCAAGGATGAATCTATCAATTATATTTGAAATATTGTCTTAACATATCCAACAATTTCTCTAGGTAGGAGATAATTTAACTAGCACAATTTCCACCAACATATTCTAGGTTAGCCTACTCCTAAAGAAATATTATAAATATTCCAGCCTAGCGTAAGGTCTCCATGATTCTAGGGGACCCAAAGAGAAATTCAAATCACCCCAATGATAACATTATTTGATCTAAGGAGATATATATTGAGAAGATGACACCAAAAGTATTTGTGGTTTTTTGATGGACCATAAATGTTAATCAGTGTAATAGCTTGATATAGAACATAGGAGGGGACCTCACCCCCCATGACTGATTCCATGCATTATATATTTTAAATTAAAATTTTATGGTGTATCCAACCTACAACTAGCCCCATTATGTTTATGTGAAAATTCTTGAGGATATGAAAATTTTACAAGTGATTAGATTAGGTTTTTAAGACTCTTATTTGAAATTATTAAACACATAAAAATGAAATAAAAACTCAGTGTTTGTAGAAAAAAAGAGAGAACATCACCAAAACACTAAACACAACACAACAAATGATGAAGGAGTTCACCCCTCCTGGGCTACCTAGTCCAACTTATAATGGTTGGGACTCCTTCATTATGCTCAAAAAATGGTGTTTACATCATATTAAAGTGCTCAAATGGCTTGAATAATAGCTCCAATGGTTTCAAAACTATCAAACAACCTTGTCTAGCCTCTTGTTGCTCCCAAAAAGGCCAAAAACTGCAAAAAGTTATGATCTGCCAAAGTTTTTTTGCTATTCTTCCTACAAAACACACTTTTCTGCAAACCATCCTACAAATTCTCACTTTGTTGGCCAGGTGGGGTGACAAATTTTCCCTGCATTGGAAATATTCCCATTGTCCTGGGTGCAATTTTTGCCAAGTTAATTGGTCTGGTGAGCCCCATGCCCAACAAAAAATTTTCCACGTTGCGTGATCATCACCATTGCTTTAGGAATTTTCCCACAAGTTTTTTTACTGAGGTTCTTGTGGTAAATTGTGTGTTAGGTCCTTGTATTACTAGTGTAGTCCCTTATTGTTGTTACTGTAGCCCCCTTATTTTTGTTGTTGTACCCCTGTAGTCCCCATATTGTTATTATTGTGCCCCATACAAGCCCATTATTGTTATTGTTATGCCCTTACATAATTATTGTTAGGTCAGATAGGATTATATTGTGATCCCATGGAATCCTATATATATAAAGGAGGATTTTTTATTTGTATCATCTCCTAATTGTTCATTTATGAAATGTAAATGAGGTTTCCACTCGAAGAGGTTGATTTCTAAGTCATTGATCTCTGTTTTCTTCTATTTTTTGAGCTGGTTTCATAAAATTGATATCAAAGATTTTTATTCTACGGTTTCTTTGCATCAAACAGGTCATCGTGGAATTTTTGCTATAACGTTTTTTATACGAAGGTTCAGAAGATTAAAAAAACCCATTTACGAAGAAATCTTGTGGAACTTTGTGTAAAATTTTAGATCTTGGTTCACAATATTTTTGAATATATGATCTATGGAAGTTAGGGATTTTGCGGGCTCCTGAATTTTATGTCAAAGAGGTGACCTTGGGAAAATCATCCTAACTCTCTCTCTGAGCATAGATTGGAATTATGTAAATAGTGGCCGAAATTAAATATACTTTTGTTTACTGTGTATTGATTTCATAGCCAAAGGAGGAAATAGTGACATGTGGCACATTGTGCAATTTCGTTTTACTAAACTAGTCCATAACTAGGTCATTGTGGGAGTTTGGGCATAATTTTGCCTTGAAGAATCCAAATCAGGTCATACCTATGGCATTGGACAGAAAATTTAGAGGGATACTAAAGGACTAAAGATAAAATCAGGGGGATATGAAATTACAGAAATACATCAATTTCAATATTGAGCTCCTCAAAAGCAAGAAAAAGGTGTCTATTTTTTTTTTAATTGCATATTTCTTGTTTGAAAAATTAGTTTGAAGTGATTTCAGGGGCATATTGAAGCATAATTATGAGTATTGGGTTCTAAAATGGCCCCAAAAAATAATTCAACACCCATTAAGCTCTCACAAGGCTCTAGTATGACTCATGAGGAGGAAGAAACGCAACATGATATATCAAAATTACAATACCAAGTCCAACAAATTTTCTCTCGCAAAGAGTAAAAAAAATGAAATGGAAGCTAAGATGGATGGTTTGAAGAAATGCATGGAAGCTAAGATGGATGGTTTGAACAAAGATGTGGAATCTAAGATGTATGGTTTAAAGAATGGCATGGAAGCTAAGATTGATGAAAAAATGAAAGGTAACATGGAAGACATCAAGGATGATCCAAAATAATGCATGGAAGGTTTTAAGGAAGGTTTCACAAATTGATACAAGAAATTATTCCTAATGGAAAAAAGGTAGTAGAGGAAACTCATGATGAGAAAAAAATAAATGTTAATCATGATTTCATAAACTCTAATGTTATATTTAAGACCCACCATATTCCAAATATCAATAAGAGGAAAATTGATGGAAAAGATACCGTAACATGGATAATACAGATGGAACAATATTTTGATATCCATAATGTGCAAAACACATAAAAGCCACACATTGCAACTTTATATTTAGAACAAAATACATTTTTATGGTATCAATGGATTTTCTCTTGTAAGAAAATTATCACTTGGTCAATTTTTACAGAGGAAATGATAACACATTATGAGGATATAAATAGAAACACCTTCTTTAGCCAATTGATAAATATCAAAAAAAAGGGTTAAGTGGTGGAGCACATTTACAACTTCCAAAAATTGAATATAATCATCACAGATATTCCAAAGCAACACATGATCGACGTCGTCATAGGGAATTTAAAGGAAAACATCCAACACGAGGTTCACATTTGGGAACCTGATTCATCGGAGAAGACATTCAAGTTGGCAAGAAAAATTGAAAGTAAAATTATGGCGACCGGGAAGCCTACCACTCACATCTATAAAGATGGAAGTGTTGCTAATCCTAGACTTCAACAACCTACAAGGTTGACACCACAATAGTTTGAAGAAAAAAAAAAAAAGGGCTTTGCTATAGTTGTGATATCAAATACAATGAAGGTCATAGGTTTGATGAGAATAAATTCTTTTATATAGACTGTGAAGAGGAGGAAGAAAATGAGCAAGAAACTTTAAAAGAAGAGGATATACACTAGGAAACAACCCTAGATAAAGAAGAAATGAGTCAGGCCATATCATATAGTGCATTGGAAGGAATTACCACTCCTAAAACTCTCAATATAGAAGGACATATCAAGAAGAAAAATGTACTAGTGTTGATTGGTTTGGGTAGTAACCATAATTTTATTCACTGTAAGGTAGCTAAGGAATTGAATTGCTTCCTATACCCAGCAACATAGTGTCAAGTGATGGTTGCAAATGGAGGAGCTATAAATGGCTCTGGAAAGTTCCATAATATCAGGCTAACCATGGGGGAATATGTATTGAATAGTCCAATGCTTTCCATTCCAATGGGAGGTGCTGATGTTGTACTAGGAGTACAATGGTTACAATATTTGGGGATGGTAGCTTTTCGTTTTCAAGAACTTTTCTTGAATTTTTTTTTGGAAGGAAAGGAAGTCTAATTACATGTTATCATAGGTAATCCGAGAAAGATAATAAGCTCTAATGTCATGAAAAATCTTCTGAAGAAATAACAATGAGGCGTAAATGCATAGTTATGCTCACTAGAAGTTCCAACATCAAAATAACCTATTTCTCCATATCTCCAAAAAGTATTGGACAATAATTCCAAGGTGTTTGAAACTCCTAAAGCACTCCCACCAATTCATAACCATTATCATGATATTCATTTGATTCCAGGATGTGTTCCTCCAAACATCAGGCCTTATAGATATCCTTATGTCCAAAAGAGAGAAATTGAACATATTATTGTAGAAATGTTAGAGACTAGTATAATTCAACGTAGTCAAAGTTATTTCTATGCTCCAGTAGTATTGGTGCACAAGAAGGATGGATCATGTCACATGTGTCTGTATTATAGGGAGCTTAATAAGATTCCTAGTAAAGATAAATTCCCCATTGCTATGATTGATGAATTATAGGATGAATTACGTGGAGAAATTTATTTTACCAAGTTGGATCTTCATTCAAGATATCATTAAATTAGAATGAAGATTGAAGATATTTTGAAAACAACATTTCAAACTCATGAGGGTCATTATGAATTTTTGGTCATTCCTTTTGGCCTTACCCATGCACCGTTCTACATTTCAAGGGTTGATGAATTCCACTTTCAAACCCTTCCTTAGAAAATTTGTGTTAGTATTTCTTGATGATTACTAGGCTACAACAGGTCTTGGAAGGATCATGTTCAACATATTGAAAGGGTTCTAAAACTATTGGAGGGGAAAGAATTATATGAAAAAAAATCCAAATGTTACTTTGGAGTAAAATAAATGCAATATATGGGCCATATTGTATCGCAGGAGGGTGTTAAGGTATACCCTAACAAAATTAAATCCATTAGGGAATGGAGAGTCCCCACAACCCTAAAGCAGTTGAGAGGATTTCTTGGGTTAACATGGTATTATCACAAGTTTGTTAAGCATTATCAAAGAATAATAGCACCTCTAACAAAATTATTGAGGAAAGATTCATTTTCATGGCCTCCTAAAGAAACTAAGGCCTTTGAGCATCTTAAAGAGGCAATGTTCCAAGCACTGGTCTTAGCTATGCTTGACTTCACAATTTTTTTTTTTGTGGAATGTGATGCCTTAGGAAATGGAATTGGTGTTGTTTTAATGCAAGAAGAAAGACCCATTGCTTTTGAAATTTTTTGAGAATGCAACAAGATGATGAGCTTAGTGAAAAGAAGTCGCCTTCACTAAGTGGGCCCGCAGGCTATTTTTGGTGCAAAGTCTATTTTTAGACATATGGATCATGTTCTATGAGTTGCAAGATGCTATTTATGGATGGTTGGTCAGGTCGGAAAAATAGATGGACTTCTATTTTTAGACATACTGGGCGGAATCTATTTTTAGATTGCCAGTCTAAAAATAGATATGTCGAATATTATTAGCTCTTAACAATATTTGGACTCTAAAAATTATCTTATCCTCTTGGAGCACTTCAGTTTGATGCTTGGATGTGGCACATGTAGCTGACAGAAGGAATTATGCTATTCCTAGGGTCTAAGTGGAGCTATTTCATGGAGACTTCAGTTAGAACTCAGGTGACAGAGTTTGGTGGAGTTGATTGAGGAGTTGATGAAGTTGTGTTCAGTTTAACTCAGTTAAACATAGTTGAGCTAGTTGTATCTAGTCTAACTGATTGATACACTAGTGAGAGTGGTGTGAATTAATTATTAATTAATTCACTAATTAATAAACTAAAGAATACATCAGTTAACTTCAGTGCATGGACAGTTTTAGTGGAGACTAGTGGAGAGGTAGGTGAAAGAGCAAGTCTACTATCAGTTGTGACTATACTGGTGCATGAGTTTGCACCACAAATTGATTGAGATGCCAATGAGGATTGCGCAGTTCATACTAGGTGGATTCGAACTTGGATCTAGCTATTCTCAAGGTTGGATTGCGCAATAGAGGCAGGCTAACAGGTGGAGCTGATTGGAGCATGTGTTTTTTGCTAGATTTGAGCTTCTGTAGTATGTAACAATTAGAGATTGTACTGAGAGCTTGTGAGGATTTTGTACAATGATTGTTACATGATCTCTATCATTATAATGTATGGATAGTTGGGGGTTTTTAGCTTTAATATTTTCCATAAATATTGTGTTTATATGTGTGATTGATTATGGTTTTAATGTGCGCATGCGATTGTTTATTTTCCGCAAATTGATGATCAATAGTAGAATAGGTTATGTATTATGCATGAAGCTTAAATAGTGTGTAATCAGGATAATATTGGTGAATAAGTTATAAATTATTCAAATTTCTACATGGTATCAGAGCGATATTGATCATTAGAGAAATTGCAAAACATTGAAGAGGTTGAGCTTTGTGCTGGTGGAATTCGAATTTGCAGTAGTGTTTTCTTGGTGTCGAAGTTGAGATGTCTTTCAACGGATTGAGATTGGAGTATGCCCTTGAGGGCAGATCGAATTATATTGCATGGAAGGATAGGATGGAGGCAGTGTTAGACGAAAATGGGTTGAAGGAGTTCATAGATGCAGAAATCCAGAAACCTGCTTCTAGCGATGCTGCTGCACTTGACGCATGGAAAAAGAAGATTGCAAAGTGTTGAAGGATTCTGTTGGAGGGCATGAAGGATCACATAGTGTCCAGCCTACATGGTAAGGCTTCTCCATTATTGATGTGGAAAGCCTTGACAGATTTCTTCCAAAGCAAGAGCGACTAGAGGAAGTTGGTGCTCAAGGATAAGCTCAGAAACATAAAGATGGAGAAAGGCGACAGTATGCCCAAGTACCTCACGAAGTTCATCCAATGCAGGGATGATATGGGAAGTGTGGGGGTCACTGTATATGACAAGGACTTGGTGAGCTTGGCTCTCCTTGGGCTTTCGAAGAGTTGGCATTCCTATCAGGACTCTGTCAATGGTCGGGAGAAATTGCCAGGATGGGAGCGACTTTGATCGGATCTTGTGCAAGAGGAGATAAGGCGAAGTACCAGGGACGAATCTTCATCAAAGGCATCTAATGAAGAGAATTGTGCTTTGGCTACCAAAGAGAAGAAGGGGAAGAGCAAGAAATCTTCTCAATCCAGTGCGAAAGGCAAGAAGCAGGACCTGTCCAAGATGAAGTGCTTTCACTGTCACCAACACGGACATTATGCCACAAATTGTCCGCAGAAGAAGAAAAATAAGCAGGCTACTGGATCTGCAATTGGAGAGGCCTTAGCCTCGCAGTTTGAGCTGGATTTTTCATTGATCGCATGCTTGGTCTCAAGTGTGATGGGTTTAGTGTGGTTTCTGGACAGTGGTGCGTCCTTTCACATGACAGGAGATCGAGATTTTTTTACTGATCTGGATGAGAAAGATCTTGGAGTGCACATCGAGATGGGTGATGATGGTAGATATAATGCGACCGGTATCAGTACAATTTCCTTTGAGAGGGAGTATGGTAAACCCTTCGTATTGAAGGAAGTGATGCATGTTCCAGGATTGAAGAAGAATCTTATCTCTGTGGCGATGTTAGAAGACAAGGGATATGATGTTGTCTTTAGCGAGGGAAAGGATTTCCTGCACAGTAAGGAAACTGGTGAGACCTGGAGGATATGGGTTCGAGTTAAGAACCTTTATCAATTGCAGGTAGATGGCTACGTAGCAATGGCAGGCAAGGCAGAAGGAATGGTGAGCTGGGATGATGGCGAGTTGTGGCACAAGATATTGGGCCACCTTCACCATGGAGCTTTTAAGATACTGCAGCAGATTTCTACTGGGCTTCCTAAGGGTACTCTTGCGCAGTCAAATCAGTGCAAGGGATGTACCTTGGGAAAATTTGTGAAAGCCACCTTTCACGAGAAGGATAGTCGCGCCACTACGATCCTTGAGAGAATTCACACAGACGTGTGTGGACATTTCTCAGTAGCTTCGACAGCAAAACAAAGGTACTATGTGATCTTTGTTGATGATTTTTCTCGAAATTGCTGGATCTTCTTCATGCAGAAGAAGAGCGAGACATACTCAAATTTCTATGAGTTCAAGGCACTAGTTGAGAAAGAATCGAGGAAGTAGGTGAAGGCTCTTAGGAGCGAAAATGGTGGTGAATTCATCTCTGGCGAATTCAAGGACTTTTATAGCACAGAAGAAATTCGAAGAGAGCTCATAGCACCTCATAACCCACAGCAGAACGGGGTTACTGAGTGGAAGAATAGAACGATCGTGGGTGCTGCACGGGTGATGTTGCATGATCAGGGTCTACCCATACACTTGTGGGCGGAGGCATGCAATACTGTAGTATATGTGCAGAACCGTTGTCCTCACAGGATACTTGGCATGAGTACACCCGAGAAGGCGTTTTTTAGTAAGAGGCCTGATATTTCCCATTTGAGGATTTTTGGTTCACCTGTTTACATTCATGTGACAAAGGATGCCAGGAAGAAGCTGGAGCCGACTGCGGATGTTGGGATATTTTTGGGGTACACTAATACACCCCACAACTATCGTGTGTATTTTCCAGAAAGTCGCAAGACTGTTGTGCGGCGGGATATCAAATTTCAGGAGGAGAAAGCCATGAAGTGTTCGCTTGAGAGGGAACCACACTTGCATGCAGATGAGGAGCTATTAGTTCCTAAGGATGAGCTTCAGGATGTGGATCAGCCATAAGAGGAAGTTCATGGAGTAGAATAAACCACTCATGCAGCGCCAACCATCAGAGGGCAGAAGCACACTACAGAAGCTAAGCGACTGGCTCAAGATGCAGAGAAGGTTGTAGGAGCACCTACATCACAACGCAGAAAGAGACAGTCACTTGATCAGTACACTGGATACATGGCTCTTGTGAGAAAGTATATCGTGACAGAGCCATCCTCTTTCGAGGAAGCTGTGGAGGACCCCGCATGGGTAGATGCCATGGTGGAAGGGTATGATTCGATTGTCAGAAACAGTGCTTGGGAGATTGTCCCAAGGCCGGAAGGGAAATCAGTGGTGGGTTCGAGATGGATCTACAAAATGAAGCAGGAAGCTGATGGGAGTGTGGAGAAGTACAAGGCAAGATTTGTTGCCCGAATCTTTTCACAGATTGATGGGATCGATTATGAGGAGACCTTTGCACTTGTCACAAGGTATTCTTCCATACGGATGATTATTGTTCTCTCAGCGTAGATGGGGTGGCACATTCATCAGATGGATTTGAAGACTACGTTCCTCAAGGGAGTCATTGAGGAGGAGGTGTACATAGAGCAGCCCGAAGGTTTTGAGATCTTCAGCAGCGAGTCGCATGTGTGTAGGCTCAAGAGAGCGCTGTATGGGTTGAAACAAGCACCTCGTGCTTGGTACACATGGATAGACAGGTTATTTCCACGGACAGTTCTCCAAGAGTGAGGTGGATCCTAGCCCTCTACCAGTTGGTGGAGGGTAAGTTGCTGATCATTGTACTTTATGTAGATGATTTGATTTTTGACAGGTGATGAGCTGTTGATACTCTCATGCAAGGATGATCTTGCAAAAGAGTTTGAGATGAAGGACTTGGGCCTCCATTATTTCCTGGGATTGGAAATTTGGCAGCACAGTGATGGACTGTTTGTTTCTCAAGGAAAGTATGCCCAGGAGATACTAGAGAAGTTCAACATGCATGGCTACAAGCCTGTTGATACTTCTCTTCCTGGTGGATGGAGGAAGGAGGATGCTACTTCGGTGGAGGTAGTGGATGCCACTGTTTATCGACAGTTGGTGGGGTCGCTTATGTATCTGGTCAATACACGACCTGACATATGCTATGTTGTGAACCAGCTTTCACAAGCGATGGTTAAGCCTACCAAGCTCTACTGGAAGGTAGGCAAGCATGTATTGAGATATATCAGAGGCACATATCTGAGAGGCACATGGGGATATGGATTATGGTACAGACAGTCGGATGAGGTGAAGTTGTGTGGCTTCACGGATGCAGATTGGGCAGGGAGCCCAATAGGCAGAAAGAGCACATCTGGAGGGATTTTCAGTATCTGGTCGACAACAGTTTCTTGGTACAGCAAGAAGCAGAGATCTGTGGCACTCAGTTCAGCAGAGGCCGAGTATATGGCAGCAATTTTGGCTGCATGCGAGGCTATATGGATGAGGAAGATCCTGGTCGGGTTGTTCAGTTCACACTTGGATCCTATTGTGATTTATTGTGATAATCAGAGTTGCATCAAACTCTCAGTTAATCCAGTATTTCATGATAGATCTAAACACATTGACATCTGTTATCATCATATCAGAGATTGTGTGCAGCGAAAGGTCATGTTACTTTCATACATTCCTACGGAGGATCAGAATGCTGATATCTTGACGAAAGCGCTCACTAGGAGCAAATTCGAATACCACAGAGGCAGGATAGGGGTGGCAGATAATCCTTATCTTGTTGAGAGGGAGTGTTGAGATTGCAACAAGATTATGAGCTTAGTGGAAAAGAGTCGCCTTCACTAAGTGGGCCCGCAGGCTATTTTTGGCGCAAAGTCTATTTTTAGACATGCGGCGGAATCTATTTTTAGATTGCCAGTCTAAAAATAGATATGTCGAATATTATTATCTCTTAATAATATTTGGACTCTAAACATTATCTTATCCTCTTGGAGCACTTCAGTTTGATGCCTGGATGTGGCACATGTAACTGACAGAAGGAATTACACTATTCCTAGGGTCTAAGTGGAGCTATTACATGGAGACTTCAGTTAGAGCTCAGGTGACAGAGTTTGGTGGAGTTGATTGAGGAGTTGATGAAGTTGTGTTCAGTTTAACTCAGTTAAACATAGTTGAGCTAGTTGTATCTAGTCTAACTGATTGATACACTAGTGAGAGTGGTGTGAATTAATTATTAATTAATTCACTAATTAATCAACTAAAGAATACATCAGTTAACTTCAGTGCATGGGCAGTTTCAGTGGAGACCAGTGGAGAGGGAGGTGAAAGAGCAAGTCTACTATCAGTTGTGACTATACTGGTGCATGAGTTTGCACCACACATTGATTGAGATGCCAATGAGGATTGCGCAGTGCATACCAGGTGGATTCGAACTTGGATCTAGCTATTCTCAAGGTTGGATTGCGCAGTAGAGGCAGGCTAACAGGTGGAGCAGATTGGAGCATGTGTTTTTTGCTAGATCTGAGCTTGTGTAGTGTGTAACAATTGGAGATTGTACTGAGAGCTTGTGAGCAGTTTGTATAATGATTGTTACATGATCTCTATCATTATAATATATGGATAGTTTGGAGTTTTCAGCTTTAAGCTTTCCCATAAATACTGTGTTTATATTTGTGATTGATTATGGTTTTAATGTGCGCATGCGATTGTTTATTTTCCACAAATTGATGATCAATAGTAGAAGAGGTTATGTATTATGCATGAAGCTTAAATAGTGTGTAATCAGGATAATCTCGGTGAATAAGCTATCAATTATTCAAATTTCTACAAAATTTTCCCAATCAAAGGAAAGTATTTACAAAAATCTATTTATGATAAGGAAATGTTGGCAATGCTATATGCACTAAAGAAATGGTGACCTTACCTAATGGGAAGACACTTTAAGGTAAAAAATGATCATGCCAATATTAGATGCTTTTTGGAATGAAGAATATCTTCAAAAGAGAAGCAAAAATGGGCCACAAAGATGTTGGGTTATGAAATTCAAATCATCTACAAAAAAGGGAAGCTAAATGTTGTTTCAGATGCACTCTCAAGAAAGGAAGAGGAGATGGAAGCACTGATTTGTTCCATTTCTGTTATCCAACCAGATTGGATAACTTAAGCAAGGGAGGAATGGAAGAATGATGAAGAACTATGTACACTTATTCAAAATTTGTAGCAAGATCCTAGTACATCTGATACATTTCATTGGAAAAATGATTCCTTATGGTAAAAATATCACTTATATCTCTGTAATAATTCCCAACTAAAAAAAATATTCTTTTGGAATTTCAAACCTCTCCCTCAGGAGGACACTCGGGATTTTAAAAAACTTACCACAGGGTGAAGAAAGAACTTTTTTGGGATGACCTTAAATATTATATTTAGAAGTTTATGGAAAAATATTTGGTTTTCCAGCAAAATAAAGTTGAGACAAATAGGACCTTGGGTCTGCTACAGCCTTTACCCATTCCAAGTGAATGTCGGGAGGATTTTTCGATGGATTTTATCATAGGTTTACCTAAGTAAGAAGGAAAGAGTGTCATCATGGTGGTAGTTGATAAAATTACCAAGTATGCACACTTTTTTGAATTATCTCATCCATTTAAAGGAAGTACAGTTGCTACTGCATTTATGAAAGCAATTCATAAGCTACATCGAAACCGAAAGACTATTTTAAGCGACAAAGATCCCATTTTCACTGGAAATGTTTGGAGAGAATTATTTTCTTGTTTGGGTACTCAACTGGCTCATATCTCATCTTATCATCCTCAATATGATGGGTATATTGAGATAGTGAAGAAATGTTTGGAAGGATATTTTTATTTTTTTGTATTTGATAAATAAACACAATGGGTCAAGTGGTTACCTAAGGCTGAATGGTGGTATAACACTTCCTTCCATATTGCAGCCAAAATGACCCCATTTATGGAAATTTATAGATATCATCCACCATCCATCACATCATCTTTAAGAGAAAATTGTAAGGTTTCAGCACTGGAAGATCACATCGAGTATCAACAATCATTTCTCCATCTCTTAAAGGATAACATAAATTTGGCACAAAATTGACTGAAATAACATGCATACCAACATTGCAGCGATAATATTTTTGATGTAGGAGATTGGGTATTTTTACTCCTACAGCCATACAAAAATATGTCCCTCAAGAAATCTAAGAAGGATAATGAATAATTTCCAAAGTACTATGGTCCTTACAATGTGTTGCAAAATATTAGTACTATGGCACACAAATTGGAGCTTCATGCTTCTTCCTGAGTGCACCCAATTTTCCATGTTTCATGCTTAAAGAAGCTTATAGGTAACAAAATTCCAGTTCAAACAATATCGACAGAACTTGATGATGTAGGAAAAATCATATTGGAACCTGAAGCAGTTGATGAGCTCCATCATTAGACATATTTGGAGGGGTTAATAGTCACCTTTTTGCCGTCTTAGATCTCTTTTTCTTGCATTTTTATTATTATTTGGGTTTATGATGCTAGTATATGTGGTGATTAAGGCTAACATATGTTGAGTTCCCAATATAAGGTTGAGTGCAGAAAATCATGATTTATTAAGCATTTTTATAAAGATTTTATCACAAAGACTTGGAGGAGACAACAAGGATAAATTATAGGAGGATTTTCCACCATCAAATGCAGCTGAAGAATCCCAAATATTCTCTCCAGCAATTCAAATTCCACAGGAAGCGAAAGGATCCCCAAGGATTCTCTCCAGCAATTCAAATTCTAGAGGCAACTGAGCAACTCAAAAAGGATAGCACTCAATATTGGTTTACTTGGAGTCTAATGGACTCAATGACCATTTTCTAGGGAGCTGTTGGTAGCTGCCCTGTAGAATAAATAGAGTAGAGCTAGAGCTAGGAAGAGTTAGTTTACCCTTGTCTCAATTCCATTCAGAAATATTGTTGTGAACTATTGAAGATTTTTCTTTTATTCAGGGATCGAAACTTTCAGAGATGTATGCAGCAATTATTTTATGAAATGAGCAGACTGATTTCATCCAACTGATTTAAGTTTCAGAGGGCTAGGATCGTGGGTTAGGGCCCAATCCATGTGCCTCAACTTCTTTTTTGTTATTATCTTTTCCTTTCTATCATTTAGCTATTATTTATTATACAATTTCAATAGATATACTTCTGATTAGTTTCATTTCTATTTTGTTTTCTTGTTGTTGTAGTTGTAATTTCTTACGCATAGTAAAATAGAGAAAAAAAACTCCAAAACTGTTGTCAAGCCTCCCCCCTCTCATCTCTGTCAATAAGAGTTCAAGTAGGGGAAAACCTTTGCACGGGCCAAAATTTCTTTTTGTTTGAGTTCAAGGAAGAATTTGTATTACCAAGTCAAAGCCTTTCCTTCACAGTTTCATCTCGTATTTCTGTATGTTTCCCATGCATGAATTCACAGGTGTGATTCACTTTTGAGCACTGCTCATACACTTCCATTTCGCTCCTTTACTTATCACCTTAGCACTAGAATTTCCTCTCTTTCAAACACCATTAAGCCCTTTAGCCTTATTTCTATGTTTTTCTTCATTCATGGCTGCATTACCCTTTTTACGAAAAACACGTGAAAAACCATACAGAACCACTGAAAGCCCAATTTTTTCCTTTTCTCCTCGAGACTCCCGCCACTGTATGTCACACTTCGCAATCACAACATTTATCATTTACCTTAACACTTATCTCTCATTCCTTGCGGTTGTGATATTGCGAAATCACAAATCCCACTTTGCACCAATTACCTTCTACCTTTAAAACTTACTGCTCATTTCTTACAATTGTGATATTGCGAAATCACAAATCGCACTTTCCACCGCTTACCTTTTTCCCTTAGCACTTACTATTTTTCTTTGTAGTCATGATATTGCGACATCGCATATCGCAAATTGCAACCGTTCCCTTTTTCTCTTCACCACCACATCATCCCCATTGCACATCGCATCCTGCGAAAATTAGCACATTGCAAATCGCTGCCCGCAACCTTTACCACAGCACAAATCGCACTTCGCAAATTTTAGTTTATTCTTGTTAATCCTTACCGCTATCCTTGTAATAATTCCCACTTCGCACTGTGCACCATTTAGTTCATTCCGTTAAATCCTTAATGCTATCCATTTAACTTGCAAAGTTGTGATTGCAACATCACACATCGTAACTGTTGCTGTCCAACGTATTCTGCCATTGCATTTCTAAGTTCTTCTCACTCTGAAGTCATTTCTTGTGTTAGAATAAGGTTTCCTAAGGATTTAACCCCCTTTTTTTTCTCCAAATCTATTTCTCATGATATCATAAATTTTTCTAAGGGTTTAACCCCCTCTTTCCACTTCCAAACCTCGTTTCATTTGTTAAACCCCCCATTATCCCTTTTAGCCCTTTTTCTCCCCTCTAAGCTGTAAATTAATTCTTTTTAATTAAAATTAAGGAATGGATAATTTAGTTCGTTGGATAGGAGCATGGTAGATAGATCATAGGACAGGTAGAGTGCATTTAGCCGTTTGGCGAAGTTAAGTGTGGATTAGGATTAGTTTCCTTTCTGCTAATTTTTTCTGAAAATTTTATTAGCTTCATTATTTTTGTTTCTTTTTAGTGATTTAGTTCAGTTTCCTTTATGTTATTTCCTTCCAGCAATTTGCTTTCTAGTTGTTCTCATAATTTAAGAAATAGCACCCTTTCGTAAAGTAGAAGAGGATGACATGAATAGAATGCATCTGTTGTGTATATATCACTGTCACCTCCAATTTTGTACAAACCCTGGGTTGATAAAGTAAATTACGGAAGCCCCTTGGAGTTTTAGCACTCTTGATGCAATACCGGGGCTCACCACTTTTTGGCGTTGTTACCGGGAATATTTCTAGTAGATTTTTTGATTTTTTTTTATCATTATTTTCTGCTTTCCTTTATTTTCATGTCATTTTAGAAATATGTAAAAGCACAAAAAGATCTTATTTTCATGCCTCGTAGGACTAGGAATACTCAAAGACAAACCTTACCTAAAACCCCCACATCACCTCCTAGCCATCCTTCACTTTTCTTGAGCGGTAGTGACATTGAACCCCCTATAGGAGAGCCTTCCAAATATTTTGAGGATCCTATTGGGGAAGAAGAAGAAGACCTTGTTTCAACTGAGGGACCTACTTCACCCATCTTAACTATGGATGGGACCCAGAGAGCCTTTCCCATAAGAGAGGCAGATGGGGAAACTAAGATGAAAAACATTAGCCCCTCACCTCTTCTACACTTCCATGGACTTACCTCTGAGGACCCTGACACATTCATGTTTGAATTTGTTGTTATCTGTAGGACTTATGACTAAACCTCTAATAACTAGAAGTTGAAGCTATTCCCATCCACCCTTAAGGATACAACCTTGTGCTGGATCATGGGTCTGTCTAGGGATAGCATCACTACCTGGGCACAGATGGAAGAGACCTTCAGCAACAAGTACAAATACTACTGTAGTTCCAAGGAAACTAAGGACATGATATTTAGAATGACTCTAGGGCTTGATGAATCCCTAGAGTATTATGAAGAGAGGTTTCAATTGAACTATAAGAGAGCCAACTGTAATCTTGATCCTAACTCACTTAAACTTGTACTTATTTGAGGGATCGGTGAAGAGATGATAGAAACCTTGAATATGTTATCATCCAGAACCATTATAGGGAATTTAGGAAGAAGTTCAGAGCTAGGAAAAGTACATCCAATACCCCTCCCTCTTCCACCTTCATAAAACATGAGATTGAGAAAATGCTAGAGGATTTCAAGAATGAAATGTTGCACACCTTTTCTTTGAAAATGGACACAATGCATGTCAAAAGGAAGCAAGAGGAAGCAGAGAGCCCTGACCATATTTTGTCCTAGATATACCAATAAACACCAAAGAAATGAATTTCCACTAAATGTCATAGAGGTTTTGTTAGTCTATGAAGAGAATCTTGCCACAGACAAGTGTCCCTCCTTACCTAGACTTAAAGCTTTATATCAAGGTGGGGAAAAAATGCTAGAAAAACTCTATTTCATCAGCCAGAGAAGGCCTTAGGGCCCTCGGCCATATGAACAAGGTGTGCAAGGTGCACCTCACTCTTACTATTACAACAATCAAAGTGCACCCATGCAACCTTGGTACACCGACACTCATCCATTGTGGTCTACACCTCCTACTTGGCCTTGCAATATTTCATATCATCGTCAGCCAGTAAACCAACCATTTCAGCATTATGTTCCCCAACACCCTCAGTGGAATAATCCATCTCAAGGATGGAGGCCTCAAAAAAAATAGATCTAATGCCTCCACCCCAACCTCAACCTCAACTTTCTCATGATGCTCCACCTAGGCTACCTATACTTGCACAGCCAATTCGAACCCAAACAATAGATAGGCACAATAGGCTCCTAGTGGAGAAACATCCCATCTAGCTTATGTTGTGGAGATATAGGAGGTTAATCTCAGGTCAGGAAGAGTACTCCCAGAAAACCATCCCCCATCTCCACCTATAGACGTTGGGGAGGAATAGGAAGAAGATAACACCTAGATCCAACAACCTCCTTTTCTCGAGCGCTTGATCCAACCTAGTCAGAACACCCCAGAGGAGACTGAACTCCTTGGAGAATTAGAAAATTTTGTGTGTAAATATACCACTTCTCGAGGCCATTAAGGATGTCACTATATACAATAGGCTCATCAAAGAAAAGTGCTTCAAGAAACCTAGGAGAAGCAAGAAAGATACCCCCACCATCAATGTGGTATGACAACTGTCTAATGCCCTGTTGGGGAAGGTGATATTTACAATGTACCTGGACCCCGGTAGTCTAGTTTTTGATGTGCATATAGATGGCCTCATATTCCCTAACTCTCTAATTGATCTAATGGTTGCCATCAATATCATGACCAAGGACACTATGTTGAAACTTAATCTCAAAGGGAATTTGAGGAAAACCACAACGGTTCTGAAACTTGTAGATCGGTCCATAGTAACTCCGAAATGAATTGTTGAGGATGTCATGGTTACCATTGACTCTTGGGAATATCCTACAGATTTCCTAGTCCTACAACCAAAAACCAAGTTTAATGGTTACCCTCTCATCTTAGGGAGACCTTGGTTAGCCACTGTAGACACTTATATTAGTTGTCAAGTCAGAAACATGAATATAAAAAATGGGCCTTTATCTAAATAGGTAGTGTTATATCCTCCAAACTAGCCTTCCATTAATCATGATCTCCCTATATGGTTGTAGGCTGAAGAATATGAGTTCTATAACACTACCCTTATCTGTACCATAGATTTTATGCTTAGAGGGGGGCAACTTGATGAAGATGAACTCATCAACCATGCCATTCAAAACCAGTCCTCCACTAACACTCCTCTCGAAACCTTAGTCAAAGTGTCTGAAATCCAACCTTGGATGGAAGTGAAATCAGTTGAGACAACCTCTGAAACAACCAAGGCTGTCATGTTTGGCCCATCCAGATCTTTGAAAATCAACCCAAACCTCTCAAATGAAGAAGAGAAGAAACTATGTCAGCTTCTGAAAGAAAATATTGAAGCATTTGCTTGGGATTACAAGGACATGAAAGGGGTGAATCCTTCAGTATGCAGACATCACATTTACTTCAAAGAAGGATGGAAGACTATGAGACAACCCCCAAGAAGGATGAACCCGGTTCTGAAGGACATAGTCAAAGAAGAGTTGTAGGAACTATTGGATGCAGGGTTAATATATCCTATATCCTACAATGAGTGGGTATCTCCTCTTATCGTAGTCCTAAAGAAGAATGGGAAGTGGTGAATTTGTGTTGATTATTGAGAGCTTAACAAATCCACCAAGAAATACCATTTCCCTTTGTCCTTTATAGACCAAGTCCTGGATGGCCTTGTAGGGAAGAAGTTCCTTTCCTTCTTAGATGGGTTCAATGGGTACAATCAGATTCAAATTATCCCTAAAGACCAGGATAAGACTACTTTCGCCTGCACTTGGGGTACCTTTGCTTATAGATTCATGCCCTTCAGGTTATGAAATGCCCCAACCACCTTCTAGAGAGTTTTCTTCAGCATCTTTTATAAGTTAGTCCATGACTCTATCGAAATCTACATGGATGATTTCACACCATATGGGGATGACTTCCAGGAAGCTCTCTCCAATTTGGGTAAAGTACTAAGAAGGTGCATTGATATGCATCTCTCTTTGAGCCCAGAAAAGTGTGAATTCCTAAAGAAAGTAGGGGTTCTGTTAGGACACTCCATATCCCAAGAAGGAATACAGGTAGACCCCATCAAAATCACTATCATCAAAAGGGTACCTAATCCTCAAAAGCAAAAATATGTCAGGAGTTTCTTAGGCTTAGCTAGTTACTATAGAATGTTCATCAAATATTCCAGCAAGATGGATTTGCCATTATTTTGGTTATTGGCAAAAGATTATGAGATTATTTGGTTCGACCCTTAACAAGAGGCTTTCGAGCTCATTAAGAAACAACTGACTACTGCCTCCATCCTCCAAGGTCCAAATTGGTCTATGCCTTTCCATATCAACACTGATGCATCCGAAAAAGCTGTAGGGGTAGCATTAGGACAATTAGAAGAAAAAATCCCTTATGCCATTTATTTCATCAGCAAGAATTTTTCCAAAGCCAAGTTGAAATATACTATTACTCAGAAGGAGATGTTGGCCATTGTCCATGCATTGAAAAAATTTAGGAATTATGTCATTGGATATTAGACCTTTTTTCACACTGACCATGCATCCATCAAGTATTTAATGAAAAAAATGGATGTTAATGTTAGAATAATTTGATGGTTGTTGCTTTTGCAACAATTTTTTTTTACTATTGTTGATAAACCTGGAAAGGAAAATGTTGTTGTAGATTTTTTGTCTAGGTTAGTTCTCCCTGCGGGTGAAGAAGAAATGGTGGGTTACCAGCTTCCAGATGAACACCTCTTTGCCATATTAGAACTATCACCATGGTTTTCTGATATAGCCAACTACTTGGTTGCTCGAAGACTCCCTCCTAATAATTCATTCAAGGAGAGGAGCAGAATCATCAGAAAAGGTGCCCTTTTCACATGGAATGGGGGGAATCTCTTCAAGCCAAGCCCTAATCAAATCTTAAGAAGATGTCTAGGGGAGGACTAAGTTTTAAATATCCTCTTTTAATGTAATGACAACCTGTGTGGAGGACACTTTGCTGCAAAGACAATTTATTATAAAGTTTTGCAGGCGGGTTACTATTGGCCTTCCCTTCACCGAGATTCTAGAAGATACACCAGCAGGTGTGACCAGTGCCAAAGGATGGGGAAACCCACACAAAGGGATGAAATTTCTTTACACCATTAGGTGGCTCTTGATCCATTTGACATGTGGGGCATGGACTTTGTTGGACCCATCGATCCAAAATCTGGACAAAATAAGTATATCATAATTTGCACTTATTACTTGAAAAATTGGGCTAAAGAAAAAGCATTGAAGGTAGCAGCCAAAGAAAAAGTATCGGAATTTCTGAGGGAGAGTGTGTTTTACAAATTTGGATATTCCAGAGAAATATTCACTAATCAGGGAGCACAATTCAACTCTCACCTCATTGAGAATATTTTGAGGAAGCACAAGATTAAGCATAGAACTTATACTTCCTATCACCCTCCTGCGAATGGCCAAGTAGAAGTAACTAACAGATATTTAGAGAGCATCCTCACCAAGGTTGTGAGAAACAACAGAAAATATTGGGCAGAAATATTGGTAGAAGCTACTTGGGCCTATAACACTACTTGGAAGACAACAACAAGATTCACTCCTTATGAACTAGTCTATGGTAAGAAAGGTCTACTTTTAGTTGAGTTTGAATTCAATAATTTAAGAATGTCAGCTGAATTAAATCTAGATCTAACAAATTCCAAAAAAGAGAGGTTTTTGTAACTAAATGGATTGGATGACTTCAGAATGCAAGCACTTCTTCACATAGAGGTAGTTCAGCTACAAAGGAAGGTATGTCATGACAAGAACATCAAAGAAAAGACCTTCCAAGAAGGAGATTGGGAATTTTTGTATGATTCAAGGTTTAAAGACTTCACAGGCAAGATGATGACAAGATGATTGGGGTCTTACACAATGGAGAATTTTTTTGATAATGGCATAGTTCAAATTAGGACCATAGATGAGGAAGGGATCCACTTGCTTGTCAATGGTCACGGGCTTAAAATTTACAAGAAGCCTTTGTCAAGGGAAGAATTCATCAATTCAATAAGAAGAGAGGTGTATGTGATGGGAAAATCCATAGTTTCCCACACCTCCTGAAAGAAAGAAAAAAGAAAAAATAGAAAGCTTGTGGGTTGAAAACCTCGATGGAGGCAACTCACTTGCTCAAAAAAAAAAAAAAGAGAAAAAAATAATATAGATACATGGGTGGAAGGCTCTCTGAGGCACCAAAGGAAATTTTGTGGGTTGAAAACCTCCATGGAGCTAGCCCACTTGCTTTCAAGAAAAAAGAGAGAGAAAAAGAACAAAACCAAAAAAATGCATCTGCATCATTGTGTTTTTCTGTGTTTTTTGTTTTGCCGGCTGTTAATGGTTTCTGGAAACACAGGGAAGCAATCCTCTTCTTTTCCCTTCTTATATCTTGACATCCATCCCATTATTAACTACATTCATCTTCATATCTTCCTCCATCACCTCCACATACCATGCTCCTCCATTCCTAAGAACAATGTGGCAAGAGAAGTAGCACACAAACAGATTGCTACAAACATCAGGAAGTTCCTTAAAAAAAAAAAAATTCGTGGTATGCTAAGAACAAAAACAAAGGAAGTTGCATAATAGAATATAGGAGAACAAGAATGCTACCCATGGCATCTCAAGCATCCCACGTGACATCCACGCAGAGAGAAACAACAGACAAAGATTAGCAGCTCATTCAGGAAACTGCTCCTTCAGCAAGCTGCTCACTCTGAGAACAGGAATATGGTGAAGAATGTAGCATCTAAAGAGGCTTGTCTGGAACCTCCAGCTCTTGCAACCACCTTAGAAACAACAGGTAAACTCAGGTATAAGATCTCACCCCTTGCTACGCATTCATAATAGCTAGAAATAATTAATTTGGAGAGTTTGTGTTTAAGGCGCAGAAAGGTGGCCAGTTAACTTGGCCACCACCGTGAGGTATGATTGGAATAAAACTGGGAGTACACACCACCTAGACATGAAAAATAAAAAATTAAATTAGTGGAGTAGAGGAGAACGAGGGGAGGAAAATATGCTGTCCATCCTAAATTAACAAGGAGGAGGAACCAATTGTCTACGACAGAACTAGAGCTAAGCAGAGTTATATTGGCACTCCAAATTTAGCTGTGTCATCTAATACAAGAAGATGTCGTCTCATCCAAAAGATTTAATTGAAAATTTTTAGAGGGAGAGGACTGACATAAGCACACATCTCTTGAAGAAGAAGAAGAAGAACCAGAAAGAAGAAGAGGAAGAACCAGAAGAAGAGGAGGAAGAACTAGTAGAAGCAAGAAGACCCAGAAGAAGAAGAGAGAGAGACAAAGGGCCAAAACAAAACAAAAGAGATGGCCATAGAAGTCATAGATATAGCATAAAGTGGTCGAGACACAGACTCACAACCCAATGTCACATCCCCTCACTACCAAAAGATAACTACCACCATGGCTCCTTTGAGCGCAAAAAGAAAAAGGCATACCTTTAGGTATTCCGGAGCTTACAAGAATTCGAGAAAGCCAGAAACTTCTCCCATAAGCCTGATCATCATTGAATAATCACCAAGGGGAGAGGAAAGAATCAAATAAATATTTCTGAAGGAGAAGCTGCAGAAGGCACAGGTAGATAGTGTAGCGCTAAAGGAGTAATTTCAGCAAAAAGAGGAGAAAGTAGCCACCATGGTGGACTTATTCATAGAATCCCTTCAACAGAGATTCCCCTCTCACTCATATGTTGTGTACCTCAAATAAAAATGGCTTCTATTTCAAATCAACACTCTAGCCAACCATGGATCACTCCCTTTCCAAGATTGTAGGAAATTCATGAAGTTACAAAAGCAAGCCAACACAACTGATCAGGAAAAGATGGTAGAGTTTTGTATGCATAACTTTGTGCTGACAAATTTGGAGATTTGGGACCCCAATCCTATAATGGGGGATATGCGCTTAATGGCTCCAGTATCTTGGATGGTGAATGAGGACAATAGAGCCAAAGAGATATGGAAGGTCATGGGAAGAAGAAATAGAGAACCCTTATATCTCAGACCATAAATGTTCAGCCCAAGAGGAGTAATCCTTAGCCATCGAGAGATTGAAAAGGACCCTGCACTGGTTGAAAGCTACCTTCAGTCTCAAAAACAAGTGATAGGCCACTTAGATGATGTTTCTAGGTAGATAGAGGAGTAATGCATTATGGCCAGCCAGAGGAGATGGAACAACCTCCCATGTAGCCTCAAGAACAGGGAGTATCATAATCTAGAAAGATTGAGGGGTGCATTGGAAAGGGAACCATTATACAAGAAGGCCATGCAGGCCAAAAAGATCTGATGGTTGGTACTAAAGCTCAACCCACCTTTGCTGTTGGGGCTAACTGATGAAGAGGACATAGATGCACAAGATAGAGAGTGGGAGAATGCAGAAAAAAAATGATGGGTTTTACCCCCTTGGCGAAACTCCCACACTTATTCCTCGGGAAATCAAGGGGGTTGTCAAATCTTTGAAGGAAATGGAGGAGGAGGATCAATTTCTCAGAGGATGAGCAACCATTCAATAGGGGGTGATGATGAGCTCCATCATTAGACATATTTGGAGGGGTTAATAGTCACCTTTTTTCCTTCTTAGACCTCTTTTTCTTGCATTTTTATTATTATTTGGGTTTATGATGCTAATATAGGTGGTGATTAAGGCTAACATACTCTGAGTGCCTAATATAAGGTTGAGTGTAGAAAATCATGATTTATTAAGAATTTTTATAAATATTTTATCACAAAGACTTGGAGGAGACATTAAGGAGAAAGTATAGGAGGATTTTCCACCCTCAAAGGCAACCGAAGGATGCCAAATATTCTCTCCATCAATTCAAATTCCACAAGTAGCCAAAGGATCCCCAATTATTCTCTCCAGCAATTCAAACTCCAGAGGCAGCCGAGCAACTCAAAGAGGAGAACACTCTATCTTTGTTTACTTGGAGTCTAGTGGGCTCGATCACCATTTTCTAGGGGTTGTTGGTAGCTTCCCTGTAGAATAAATGGAGCAGAGCTAGAGATAGGAAGAGTTACTCTATCTTAGTCTCGATTCCATTCAGAATTATTTTTTTGAACAAATAAATCATTTTTTTTTATTCAGGGATCGAAAATTTCTAAGATGTATTCAATTATTCTTTTATGAAATGAGTAGACTGATTTCATCCAACTGATTTAAGTTTTAAAGGGCTAGGCTCATGGGTTAGGGCCCAATCCATGTTCCTCAGCTTCTTTGATGTTATTATATTTTCGTTTCTATCATTTAGCTACTTTTTCTTCTACCATTTAAGTAGATATGCTTCTGATAAGTTTCATTGATATTTAGTTTTTATGTTGATGTAGTTGTAATTGCTTATGTATATTAAAATAGAGCTACAACTCCAAAACTGTGGTGAATTCTTCCCCTTCTCATCTATTTCAATAGAGTTCGAGTAGAGGCAGACCTTCCCATAGGCCGAAATTGCTTTCTATTCAAGTGTGGAGAAGAATTTGTATTACCAAGTCCAAGCCTTTCCTTCACTGTTTCATCTCGCATTTTTTTCTGTTTCCCATGCATGAATCCGCAGGTCTACTTCACTTTTGAGCACTACTCTTACGCTTCCATTTCCATCCTTTAATTCTCACCTTAGTGCTTCAATTTCCTTTCTTTCGAACACCCTTAAGCTCTTTAGCCTTATTTCTCTATTTTTCTCCGTTCACAACGACCTTACTCTTTTTACGAAAAACATGTGAAAAACCATATAGAACCACTAAAAACCCAACTTCAGGATTTTCTCCTTGAGACCCTTGCCAACAAACTTCGCACTTCTCAATCAGAAAATTTAATGTTTACCCTAAAACTTATCGCCCATTCCTTACCATTGCGCTATTGCAAATCACAAATTTCACTTCGCACCAGTTACCCTCTACCTTTAACACTTACCGCACATTTCTTATGATTGTGATATTGCAAAATCGCAAATTGCACTTTAACCACTTACCTTTTTTCCTTAGCACTTACCACTGTTCTTTGTAATCACGATAATGCGACATCACATATCACAAATCGCAACCTTTCCCTTTTTCGCTTCTCCGCCACGTCATCTCCATCGCACATTGCATCCCGTGAAACTTACCACATCGGAAATCACACCTGCAACCTTTGTCACAGCGCAAATCTCACTTCACACATTTTCGTTTATTCCCATTAATCCTTACTGCTATCCTTGTAAACTTGAGATATTACGATTCGCAACCGACCAGGTCAGTCTTCGCACTTCGCACTGCACACCATTTAGTTCATTCAGTTAAATCCTTACTAATATCCATTTAAACTTGTGAAGTTAAGATTGCGACATCGCACATCACAAATTTTGATGTCCATCGCATTCCACCATCACATTTCTGATTTCTTCTCACTCCGATGTCATTTCTTGCGTTATAATAAGGTTTCCTAAGGATTTAACCCCCTATGTCCGCTCAAAAGATATTTCTCACGATATTAGAAGGTTTTCTAAGGGTTTAACCCCCTCTTTCCACTTCCAAAACTCGTTTCATGTCTTAAACCCTAGCCCTTTTTCTTCCCTCTAAGCTCCAAATTAATTCTTTGTAATTAAAATTAAGGCATGGAAAATTTAGTTGCATGGATAGGAGCATGGTAGATAGATCATAGGATAGGTAGAGTGAATTTCACCATTTGCCGAATTTAGTTTTGGTTTAGGATTAGTTTCCTTTCTGCTATTTGTTTTTTGAAAATTTAGTTAGCTTCATTCTTGTCATTTCCTTTCAGCAATTTAGTTCAGTTTCCTTTCTGTCATTTCCTTCTAGCAATTTTCTTTCTAGTTGTTCTCATAATTTAACAAATAGCACCCTTTCATAAATCAAAAGAGGACTACATGACCAAAATGAATTTGTTGTGTATATAGCATTGTCACCTCAAATTTTGTACGAACCCTGGATTGATAAAGTAAAGTAGGGCAGCTCTTGGGAGTTCCAACACTCTTAGTGCAATACCAGGGCTCACCAATAGTCACAGAAACAAGAACTCAACATCTACGAAAACAATCAATTTCAGAGTATCTCATCAAGTGGAAGAACTTACCCACTGAATAATCCACATGGGAGGATGAGAATTTTATACATAAGCATATAGAACTACTCAATCGTTGAGGACAACACTTTTTTGAAGGAGAGGAGCATGTTAGGTCTGTATCATATTAGGGGAATTTTGAGGTATAAAATGGGCCTCCTAAGAAAAATGTACAACAAAAATAAACTTTATAAGAACCAATAGGATTCAAGATGATGATGTCAACCATGGGGGATGATTCACCATTTTTGGAGTAAAAAAGTAAAAATATTAAAAAATAATAAATAATAAAATAATGAAACTAGTTTTTCAACGTGTATTTTCAACTTATCTCTCTAAGTTTTTACTCAAGTTTCTAGATAGAGTACACATTTGATGCAAAATTTAATTCCTCATCCAAGTAATACCCATGTTGCATACTTTCGATGGACCCTGCTACACCAAAAATGAGAAATACATGAAAAACTTGTGTTTACAATCACGTTTTTCATGTATTTATCATTTTTCATGTAGTATTGTCCATATAAAGTATGAAAATTTGGTACTCCTTAGATGGGAAATAAAATTCTGTATCCAATGAGCCTTTCTGCTCGAAAATTTAGAAAACCCATAGGGAGATAAGTTAAAAATACGAGTTGAAAAAATAGTTTTTCCTTTTTTCCCTCTAAAATTTGATGATGTACTCAAACATTATTTTATTATTTCCACTATTATTTTATAATTTCCTTAGGAGGCCCATTTTAGACCTCACAATTCCCCTAATTATTACTAGTGTAGTCCCTTATTGTTGTTAGTGTAGCCCCCTCATTGTTATTGGTGTACCCCTTTCATCCCAATATTGTTATTATTATGCTCCATAAAAACTCACTATTGCTATTGCTCTGCCCTTACATTATTATTGTTAGGTCAGATAGGATTATATTGTGACCCCATGGACACCTATATATATAAAGGAGGTTTTTTTATATGTATCATCAGAGAATTGTTCATTTATGTAATGTAAAAGAGGTTGCCCCATCGAAGAGGATGATTTCTAAGTCGTTGATCTATATTTTCTTCTATTTTGTGAGATATTTTTATAACACTATGGGTATCATGAGGTTGGGTTAGCGGAACCCTACGCTTGGCAGGTCTAATATCCGCCTTGTTAAATTCCGTTAGTGGCATAAAATGTTCGGACCACCATGTGAATGTTGGCCTTGTTAGGTCCCCGTAATTTTTTAGATTGGTAGAACAAATGAATAAGGGTAACATCAAACTAGTCTTTGGAGTCCTAGGACCTAGCCTTCCTAGATTCAGAGAGGTCTCTCTCTATGTTTGTGTAAATGATGTGAACTTGATTCATTTTAGGGTTTTTATTTTAGGCTAGTTATTAGGTTTAGGGTTTGTTTGTTTGGTTAGTTGGTTGGGCAGGTTGTCAAGTAGGTTTAGTAGAGTGAGAGAGTTTTAAGACATTGGGATATGGATTCTACAAAGGGATTTAGAAGTTTAAACAATGGATCAAGGGTGTATCACAAGGCAAGTCTAACATGGTCAAATGGATCTAAAAGCTTATGTGAATGAAATGAACATCAAATTGTGAACATAGTAGGTACACAGGGAAATTAAGAATCCTTTTTCAAATACCTTAACAAGAATGGTATTTAAGATTACTAAGCATCAAGAAATAATCAAAGACAGTGCATACCAATAACTCCTTTGACTAAACCCTAGCAAGCAAGCATTAAGACAACAATCCAGTGAACTATAGAAGGCAAGAAACTTGTAAATATTCTAGTGATTTCACCTTCAAGCTAAGAAAACATTTAAGATAAACATATAGCAAAGATCAAAGAAGAGGGAACTCCTAACTTCATTAATAAAGCTATAAAGTCCTCTAAAGCAACCATTTAGGGTAAACAAAAGGGCATGGAAAATCATAAACCTCTTTACTTAAACCTATTCAGTAATACTTCGAAGTAAAGACCTTAAAAACAATGTTTAAGTAATGGAAAAGAGCAGGGCTAACCCTAAAACTACTTTGACATTTGCTTCATTGAATCATTCTTAAGATAACAAGCATAAGTGGGTTTAGAGAGAAACTAATAATTCTCTAATCTGACCTAGCAGAGGAAAACATAGAAGCAGTAGAGAAAAAACAGAGCTAAGGTGCCTCTAAACAACATTTCTTAGCCTAAAATTTTTTTCCTACTGCAATATAAAGATGGAACAAAATGATAACTTAAGAAAACAAGAACTAAATAACAAACACATCACCATTAAATATGCTCATGAATCCTGCAAGTAAGCCTTCTCCATTGTCAAGCAAGCCAAGCCATCCACAAAAACCAGAGCCGATTTCTCTTCAATCTCAAAGTCTATGTGTTACTCTCAATATTCATCCAACATTTATAATAAGGCCTCCATGCTCTATTTAACTTGCATTGTGGGGTCAAAAACCTAAATAGGGTTTTAGCAACTACCAATCACTCATAAATGTCATTTATGTGAAAAGAGACAATGCAAGGCCCAAGGCACAAAATATCTAATGCAATAAACGAAAAATAACTTCCAACACCTAAATTTGGAGTGATTTTCTCAAAAAACCTCAAAATATCTATTTTCCATAAATTTGTGCCTTTTGTTAACTTTTTGGCAAGGGCCCAACACAGAGGTCCAAGGGTGCAGCACTTGCACTGGAAAAATGGGTCACCTTGCAGCTGATTTTTTAGGGCCTTCTTGGTGTCGGAATGAGCTCCATGATAGCTCGTTAGAAATCTTGTCGAGTATACTTTCCAAAACTGCCCTTGGTTTTCTGATTAGACTTCATCTACCTATTCAAAAACCAAAACTCCCAACACTAAAAAAAATAGCATTGGTGAGGGGCAAAAATGGTCACCGTAAGCTCATTAGTGAGGGTCAAAAGAGCCTTCGTCACCAAAAATTGAACGTCACCAAAGGTGACGTCGCCGAAAGTATAGGTGTTGTGGTGACATTCAAGGTCTGTCACCAATAATGATTTATAGTCACAGACAGTGACTATCACCATTTCATATGAGAAATGGTGACAAACAATAGCCTCTGTCACCAAAAAACTGAACGTCACCAAAGGTGGCATCGCTGAAAGTATGTGTTGTGGTGAAATTCAAGGTCCGTCATGAATATTGATTATAATGATGGATAGTGACCATCACCATTTCATATGAGCAACAATGATTTTTTGTGATGGACCTTTCATGGCCATCACTATTGGTGCATATATATGGCGACGTTCATTGACCGTCACCATAAACTCATTGGTGACATCAAGGCCCATCACGAATAATGACTATAATGAGAAACATTGATCCTCACCATTTCATATCAACAACAAAGATTTATGGTGATGAACTTTAATGTTCATTACTATTGATGTGTATATATGGTTGCGTTCCTTGACCGTCACCATTTCATATTTTGGTGAGGGTCGAAAAATGTCACCATAAGCTTATTGGTGATGGCCAAAAGGACATCCGTCACCAAAAACTGATCGTTGTCATTCCCTATGAATATCAGGGCACGATGGAATTGAACCACCAAGCTCCTGCTTGTAAAGCAGGTGCTCTTCCATTGAGCTAGCACCCTTTAAAGAATTAGACTTTAAACAAGAAATTTCCCCTAAAGGTGCAAAGATACATGAAAGGAATAGAAAATCTAGGAAGATCGAAAGTTGCTAGAAATAATATGTTCAATATACATAAAAAAAACACAATAAGAATAAATTTTTATATAATCTAAGAAAGCATGTACTACGCCGGATAATAAATGGAAAGCACAACTAGAAATTTGAATCACAACATAACAAGATAAAATAACATGCAAAAGGAAAGGAGCAACTCCATAGTTTGAGAAACATGAACAATCCATGGGCCTGTTCTTATATATTGATATAGATAATGAAATAGAAATCTAGATTTATGAAATTCAAGTATAACACAAGAATGTCTTGAACAATATCAATATGCAAAATAGTATTTTTTGCATTTGGATTTACCTTACAGAACCTCGGGAAAAAATTTCCACAGAAACAACGAATAAACATAACAACATGGACCTAAGGAGAAATTGTGCAAGGGATAAAATATGAAGTTAAAGAACTAGAGAATTATTCAAAGAAAATGATGAAAAGTGTACCTAGAAAGAACTAAGAGCCCTCTTAGTTAAACCACACACATTTATCATCGTGACTAATACACTTGCAAAAAACATCAGAATAAATTATGAACTATTCCACCAAAAAACAGTCAATTTTTCCACTAAAATACAGTTTCAAATTAATCACTAGCATGACGCTAACTTCTCTACAAAAATAGGGAAGTTTCAAGACAATGTATAATAGCTTGCATGAAAATCGTGTTGATAAAACCTTCTAAGGAATAAGACCACAACAGTCAACAAGAGTTCCATCACAATTAGTACTATCAAAGAGTGGTCAATAGGAAAAGTGAATTGACAGAACTTCATAACTTGCATTGGTTCCTTATCCTTCATCCAACCCTAAAATTTTAGACCAAGGTTAACATTTTGAAGGAAAATTAAGAAAAGTCACATGATCTTGTGAAATAAGATTTTTGTCACTACCATTAACTATGATGCAACAATTTTGCACAAACAAAGCATCATTGTCCAAAGTGAAGTAGTAAGTGATGATTAAGACTAATCATGGGCTTAGAATTGTTTTTCCATTTTTTTTAATTGTTATAATTATTGTACTTAGTAGCAGAGGCATTCCCACCAAACACTGTTACCGATGAAATAGGTAACCTGACCTAAAAACGGGAACTCTAGCCCAAAAAGACTCAAAAAACATGAAAAAACACCCCAAAAACAAAAAAAGTGTATTCCAGAACGCACTTGGTTTTTTTTGAAGGTCAAATTTCAACATTTTATAAAATTATGCTAAAAATAAAAATTGTTTCTTGAAAAAAGGATTGAAAAAACACCCTCAAAACAAAACCAGTTGATGCTGGAATAACAAAAAAAAAGAATTGTGTCATATTTTTGACATTTTTAAAAATAGAAATAACATTTTTTAATTTTTAAAATTCAAACATTAAAAAAAACCTAAAATTTAAGAAAAAATAAATTTAAAAAATAAAAACATTTTAAAGCTTAAAATTTAAAGATATATAGGAATAAAAAAATAAAAATAAAAACAAAATAAAAATCTTAATTCAAACATTAAAAAAAACCTATAATTTAAGAAAAAAATAAAAAATAAAAAATTAAAATAAATTTCTAAATTAAAATTTCAAAATATATAGAAATAAAAAAATAAAAATAAAAACAAAATTAAAATATAAAATTAAAAAAAAAACAAGTTAAAAAAAGAAAGAAATTATAAAAAATAAAATAGAGAAATTAAATTTAAAACAGAAAAAGAAAATGTTTATTAATTTAAAATAAAAATAATAATAAATTTTAAAATAAAAAAATAAATTTAAAGAAATATATTCAATTTTAATAAATTTAAAAATTTAAAAAAAAAAAAAAACATTATTGAAATTAAAAGTAAAAAAATTAAAAATTAATTAAAAATAAAAAATGAAAAATAAAATACAATAAAAATATTAAATTTAAAAAAATAAAAAAATTATATATATATATATATATATATATATATATAAACTTAAATTAAAAATATATATATTAGATTTAAAAAAAATATTTTATTTTAATCAATAAATCAATAAACAAATAAATTTTGAAATAAAAAATAAATTTTAAATATAAGAAAAAAAAAAAACATTGTTAAAATAAAAAGTTAAAAAACTTTAAACATCAATTAAAATTGAAAAATTGAAAAAAATAAACTAAAATTAAAATAAGTTTAATTAAAAAAAAAATCTAATTTTAAATACACAATTTTAATTGAAATAAAAAAAATAATAAAAAATTTATGTAATTAAAAAAAATAATAATAAAAAAATTAAAATTTAAAAAGAAAAGTATTAAATTCAAATAAATAAATAAAAAATACTAAATTTTAAAAAATTGAAAGAAAAACCTAAACATAAAATCTAATAATAAAAAAAATACGAAAAATTTAAAAAAAAAAATCGATTAAATAAAAAAAAAAATACAAAATTTAGGGAAAAAAAAACAAAACAAAAAAAATGAATAAAAAAATAAATAAATAAATAAAAAATAAATAAATAAATAAATAAATAAATAAAATTTCAAATATAAAAATTAAATTTAAAAAAAAAAAAAAAATTAATTTTTTGAATATTAAAAAAAAAAAAAAAAAAAAAAAAAATCAAATTTTAAAAAAAATATTAAAAATTAAAAAATTAAAAATAAAAAAAGAATGTTTTGATTGTGGTGGCGCTGCCAATCGGCCTCCCACCCAGGTGGCGGTGGAGGCCGGCCGCTGGGCAGGAGGCTGATTTCGAGAATCGGCCTCTGGTGGCGGGGGGTCGATTCCGGGAATCGCCCTCCCGCGGCGGGAGGCCGATTCCGGGAATCACCCTCCCACTGCAGGAGGTTGATTCCGAGAATCGCCCTCCTGCAGCATGACGCCGATTCCGCGAATTGCCCTCCTGCGGCGGGACGCCGATTTCGAGAATCGCCCTGAGGCCGATTCCCTGAGGCCGATTCCGGGAATCGCCCTCCAGCGGCGGGAGGTCGATTCCGAGAATCACCCTCCCGCGGGAATCGACCTCACGCCGCGGGAGGGCGATTCCCGGAATTAGCCTCCGGCGGCGGCGATTCCCGGAATCGGCCTCCCGCGGCAGGAGGGCGATTCCCGGAATCAACCTCCCACCGCGGGAGGCCGATTGGCGGCGCCACCATGATCAAAAAATTATTATTTTTTTTAATATATTTTTTTTTAATTTGATTTTTTTTTTTTTTAATCCAAAAATTTAAAATTATTTTTTTTTAATTCAAATTTTTTATTTTAAATTTAATTTGTTTTAATTTTTTTTGTTTTTTTTTTTTAATTTTTTTTTTAAATTTAATATTTTAGATTAATTATTTTTTAAAATTTAAAATTTATTTATTAAATTTATTAAATTTTAATTTAATTTAATTTTTTTTTTTAATCTTTTAGTTTGTTTAGTTTTTCATTTTTTAAATTTATAAATTTTTTCAATGAAAAAAAAACAGTAAATTTATGGATATGGTTTTTTTTCATTTCTTTATTTTTTTTAATGATAGTTTTTTTTTTTTTTTAATTTTTTTTTTTTTTAATTTTTTTTTTTCAACTTTAAATTTTGTTTTTTTTTTTTAATTTGTTTTTTTTGTTAATTTAAAAATTTGTACTTTTTTTTTCTTATTATTTTTATTATTTTAATTTATATTTTTAAATTTAATTTTTTCTTTTTTGTATTTTTTTTTTTTAATCTAAAATTTAATTTTGTAATTTTAATTATTTTTAAATTTTCTATTTAATTTATTTTTTTTTTTTAATATATGGCTTTTTTTAATAACTTAGAAAAAAAACGTTTTTGATGTTTTTTTTTTAAATTTTTTTTGTTTAATTTTTGTTTTTTTTTCTTTAAATTATGTGTTTTTTTTTTCAAATTTTGTCATTTCTTTTGATATAATTTTCGAATATTTTTGTTTTTTTTATTTATTTTTGTTTAAATTTTTTTATTTTTACGAGTTAATTTTGTTTTTTTTACATTTTTATTGGTTTTTTTTATTGTTTTTATATATATTTTTTTATCTAAGTTTTGTGTTTTATTACCAACATGAAAATCACCACTCTAAAAAAAAGGTTGACGCTGCATCAATACGTTTCAAAATTAGCATGAAAATCACCGCTCTAAAAAAAAAAAAGTTGATGCTACATCAATACGTTTCAAAATTAGCATGAAAATCACTAACATTTTAAAACAAATATTCATACTTCATAAATAAAAATATTAGAGTGTCAAAAATGTGCTAAAAAAAAAAAATGTGATTCTGCATCACCACTTTTCAAAATCGGGTGCTTTTTATGCTACCAAAAAAAAGAAGGTAACAGTGCGGTTACCTATTTCATTGGTAACATTGTTACCATGGATTGGGAAGTCCACAACAACCACTTATGTAACTGAGATTGTTGACTATAATCATTTTAACCTTCTCCTTCCTTTTGCTCAGCCACTGAAATATGTGTTGAGAACTCTTTGCTTAAGACATCGCTCATTAGAATGGGCAAACCATTAGTGATAATAACAATATTCTTGTAGTATTTCCACTATCATTACAATTTATTTTGGGCTAAAACTTAGACTTATGGGTATCTTTTTCATGCCTTGTAAACAAATGAAAATGACAAGGGGAAGGAGCATAAGAAGAGGGATTAGAAAACATCCACTGAGAGGAGCTTGAATCATTGTCAATGATGCTCCATATTTAGGGATCGATTCTGTAACTTTCTTTCAATATTCAAGGAAAGCCAAAAAGCCTTGTTCCAATGAACTCAGTGCATGCAAATTCCATGTTGTGTTGAATATGAAACAAGAGACACTTGCTAAAATTGAAACATTAATCCCTGGTGATGAAATTTTCAATATACTAATGAACAATCAATACAAGAAATTATCAGAGAGGCAGCCACCACTAAGTAGCTCCTTCCTAAGAGGTTAGAAAAAAATTCTAATAACTAGTTTGTAGAAGCCATCGAACATATTGTGTTGAATATGAAACAAGAGACACTTGATAAAATTGAAACATTAATCCCCAACGATGAATTTTTCAATATACTAATGAACAATCAATACAAGCAATTATTAGAGAGGCAGCCACCTCTAAGTATCTCCTTCCTAACAAGTTAGAAACATTTTCTAATAGCTAGTTTGTAGAAGCCATCGAAATCACCCAACAGGAACCACATTGCACACAACATGTTGAGTTGTGGGAGAAATAATCTTAAATTATAATTCACCCTTTTGCGAGAGTAACAACATTTTGGAGAAACAAAAATGTCTGTGATAAGGCATGTACCTGCTGGAGGTATAGAAATTCTACTAGAAAATCAGGAGGTTGGTCCAGACCCTAAGAGATATCTAGGGAACAACCCCAAACCCGAGTAGCTCTGAGGTTATGGAAGAAACATTGAGAAGGAATGTGAAGGAAAAAGTCTTGCAATCAGAGTAAACTCACAGGATAACTACAGACCAAGAGTGACAAAGTTCTGGATAGTTCCTTAGTCTAGAGAGGCTAGAAGCACATGCAACACTAGAAGGTTATTTTATGGGACAAAAATAATGTTATGTGCATCTTGCAGATGAAAACTTCTCTGACACGTGATGGGAAAAAGGGCTTGCAAAAAGATGCCCTATGTGCAGCATCAACGCACGCAAAATTCTCTTTTTCCCAATGCACTAACCTTTTAGTTGTGACCAAATAACACTTGGGTCACAGTGGCAAGGCTTTCAGTAGTAGGAACTTACCAAATCTTCCAAAATTTGCATTATTGTACCAAAACTAGATCTTGGACCTATGCTAAGATTTGAGGTGTTTCCACTGCAAGAGATCAAGTAGCGTCTTTAGCATTCAGAGCTGGAAAACTTCAGAAACACCTTCACCAGGGAGAAACAACTAGAAAGAAATGAACAAATAAAATAACAATAACTCTAGAAGATTATAAATAGGAAACCCTGTTATCACTGGACTGGAGGTGCATGCCTTCACTTTTATATTTTTAATTATAATTTGCACAAAATCCCTCCAATCATAGCCTGTCACATTTTTTAATTTAGCAACAGTTAAAGCCTTTTTCATTTGGTCACGTATGAATCCTAATGGACAGTTGGTATTATATATGTCATACATAACAATTAGGAAGCCAAAACAAGTAAATGCAATGTTTCAACTATAACTTCTTATCAGGAAATGTTATTTACAGTAACAGCAATGGTATGGCAATTGCATAAGCCATATGTATCTCCTATGGAAAGGCTGATTGTAATCCCCGTGTGAGCCAAAATTTCAATAAATAGCAACATAAAGAACTAATATGCAGTGGAATTATTGTAGAAACTATTTTGTAAATGGGAAAGGTAGTGAATTATGGAATAGCATATCATGCGTACTACCTATTTAGTTGCTTACCCTGCAATATCATTTTCAATTTCTTTAATATTTGTGTACACTGCTCATTTTATCTAGAATTATAGTGAGATAGTTGTCTGATATTTGGTCATATTATAGTAGGAACGTCATTAATATAGAAAATCTAGGTTTTGACTGAAAAATGAGAGCAGGGCATAAGGAAAATCATTGCCACAAGGGAAAACTATGATTAACAGCTTCTTACTGGAATGTATATTATTTGGAGTTAAATACAAACTATGATTATTTGTGGTAATGCTATGGATTTTGGAGAATAGACATTCAAGAAAGTATTTTCATTGTAACACGTCTACAATGTAGTTGTATATCCTTTTTCATCTTTGTTTCTATTTTCTGCAATGGATTGTAGTGGGAGCATGATGCGTGCATTAGATATTTTCTTCCAATTTTCTAGTGAACTTGGTATTTTCAAGAGGGTCATAACCTGTTAGGAAAGAAATTATTTTTTCATAAGAGGCATTCCTAGAAAAAATTGGTGAAGAGGCCAATCTGCAAGACAAAATTATAATATATATTGTGAATTCTCCAAATCTTGAAAATTATTTACTGGTTGATACTTCACTAATCAATCAATAATGCAGCAGCCTTCAGAAACCAAAACACAGTGGTGACTTGCAGGTTATGTTTACATTATGCTAGTACAAGCTTAGTCTATTCAGAGGCCTACCATATGCAACAAAAGAGATTTGGAGAGAATTTTGCCATGTGCACTATTAGAATTGTAGGACAAATGAAATAGTTATTTTGTATATCTTTAATGATTTTGAATTAGGAAATAAGCCCTTAAAATGTACATCCACCATAAGACTAGGCCGAGTTCAATCTAGTCAAGTGTGTTGCTACATGCACACACTTTTTATTTATTTTTTCCCGTATTAGGCCTTAGAAAACTTACATAGTAAATGTATAAGTGTTCCCAAAATAAGTGTCTAAGTGAGATGGAAGACATGTGAGAAAATTCAAGCTGGCCTATCCATGTTCACCCATTATTGGGCTTCTTTAGGATTAATAGTTGAGGAAATTTTTTCAGCATTGTGGGACTAAGAAAGTAGGCCAACTTGTAAGATTAAATAACATTGCAACACCATGAGAGTCATCTAGAATTTCTGAACTGATGCTGACCAGTTTATCATATTAGTAGGAGACAACTTAGCAATATCTTAGTATCATGTTGCATGAATAATTGAATCGAACCTAAGTTTTTGAGGCAACTAATACACTGCCCAAATCATGTCCTTTAGGAAACAAAGTTTTCACATTGAGTGTGTGAGAGAGCGAATGGGTATCATGTTCACATGGATTGATACATTAGTACAATTTGTATTTTCTTATCTTTTCCTAAAGGCTAATATCAGTAAATGTGAACATGAGAGTGGGTGCCCTCACATTTGAAGAGACAAATATAGAGGGATTGTTTTAAAGACCATTTAAGTTCATAATTCTACCCTCATGCTTAATGGAAATAAAAAATTCATATGATTCATGTCATATGTGCCCAAGGTTTGAAAACACTAAAGTTTAAACTCCCAACATGTCCTTTATGAGACTAGGTGCCCTCACATTTGAAGAGAAAAATCTAGAGGGATTGTGCTAAATACCATTTAAGTTAATCATTCTACCCTCATGCTTAATGGAAATAAACATTTCATATGATTCATGTCATATGTTCCCAAGGTTTGAAAACACTAAAGTTTAAACTCCTAGGATCTCATCATTCCCTCTAGTTGAAGGAAGAAGAAATTTGAAAAGTTTTATTGATCTCCTATAGTGACTCATACCTTTCTTATTTCACCTTTTCACTTGAGAATTTAATGGCTTAGGATTTGAACCTCAAATTAAGTGGTAGATTCAACATATAGTTGAGGTTTTTTGACCTTTTGGGAAACTATGCAACGATGAGTGCTTTCTAAGTCCAATATTATAATGATCCCTTTTAGATGAATCTCTTAGCTTTCACTGTCTGAAGATTTTTGAATATCGATCTTATTAGAAATTGTAAGTTAAAGGTAATTGTTATTCAAAAATATAGCACCCCTATGGAATCATAGGTATGGGCACCTCAACTTGACATATCTCTCTCAATTGGCATGAGAGAAACTAGTAGATGGACTTCCGAACATTCTGTAGAAGATCCATAGAGTTTGTAGAGATTGTCAGGCAGGGAAGCTACATTGAATACCATTTTATGAAGGACAAGCTTGGACAACGTATAGGTTCCTTTATTTGGTACTTTCAGACATATGTGGACCAATGACCATGACATCAACAACTAGTGCTAGATACTTCCTTCTGTTTGTTGATTATTTCAGTAGAAAAATGTGGGTATATTTTCTATGATTAAAATATGATGTGTGTAATGAATTTCAAAAGTTCAAAGCATTAATAGAGAAATAGTTAGGTTGTCATATTTCCTCTCTTAGATATGATACTGGTGGGGAATTCTACTTAAAATATTTCAATAATTCTTGCACTAAACATGGGATCCAAAGACAATATACTACACCTTACACTCCACAACAAAAAGTGTTGGTTGAGAGACAAAAATATACTATCACAAATATGGCTAGGTTTAAGTTGCAGAGGAAGCCTATTCCAAATATTTTTTGACTTGAGGCCATGTTCAGAATAGTATACCTATTGGATAGATCTCCAATGATGTCAATGAAGTAGAAGGTCAAAAAGAACCACGGTTTGGAGGAAATTCCAGGTAAGTCATCTTAAATTTTTTGGTTCTATTGCCTACACTTGGATTCTAGATAAGAAGATAACCAAATTATATCCAAAGAGAAAAGATAATGATTATAGGGTACAACAACAATATAAGGTTTATAGGTTGATTTATATTGACAATGATAGGGTAAGCTTCAATAGTTAAGTTGTTGTTGATGAGGAGGTTGGACATTTCCAAACTTCTCCTTTGTTTTGAATTACTTAGAAGCTAGAAGGGGTTGAGGATTCAGGTGTCAAGATTTAGGTACCCGCACTTGAACAGGGGTGGAAGATTTTGAGCATGATGAGTCTCCTAGACTAGTAATTTATGATCTAGATATAGGTGGTCCAGGTCATGGTGATAATACTGACTTGGATGAGGAAGATCACAAGAAGAGACCCAAGTAATGTCACAACACCATTAGATATGTTTGAGTAAGAAAAATTATCAAGGGATGATTATTTAGTGGAAATATAAATCAGAGAACATATTCAACTTTTCTCTCATGGTCAATATTAAGGAAATCTATGAGTCAATATGTTTGAGGAAGCACAAGGGAGACCGAATTGGGAAAGAGCCATGGTAGTCAAATATGAGATTTTGATGAAAAATCAATCTTGTGGTCTCACATCACTTCCATTAGGGAAGAAACCTATTGGATGCAAATGGATGTACAATATCAAGTACAAGGAAAATGGTACATTTCATAATTACAAAGTATGGTTGGTTGCATAAGGGTTTTCTTAGCAATAGGGAATTCACTTTGAGGATACCTTTGTTCCTACAACAAATATGAGCACCATCCAATTTGTTCTAGCCACACTAGCACAATTTGGCTGGAAGGCCCATTGTATGGATGTGAAAAGTGCCTTTCTTAATGGAGATTTGTGGGAAGAAGCCTACATGTATCAACCATATTGTTTTCAGGTTTCAGGGAAGGAGCATCTAGTCTGCAGACTGAAGAAGGCTATGTATGGTTTGAAATACGCACTTACGGCATGGTATATCAATATTGATAGGTATTTGGATGAACAGGGGTTCTAGTGAAGTGCTTCAAATTCCAACATGTCTGTGAAAAGAGTTGGTAATGATATCATATTTCTATTCATACATGTAGATTATATCATTGTCATATGTAGTGAGGCAAGTTCAATAACACATCAAATCCAACATGAGAATTTTTTTTCACTTGATAGATCTAGGCCTCCCACACTACTGTCTGGTTTTAGAGGTTTGGAAAATAGGTAACAACATTTTTGTCTCACAAAAAAATTTGCGAGGGAGTTTGTTGGACAAGTTTAGAATGAAAAATTGCAAAGTCTCGTCTACTCCTATGGAGAAAGGGTTTGAAACTTTGAATGAAAACTAACTCTAAGGCATTCAATGAGTCAATGTATAGGAAACTAGTTGGTAACTTGATATATCTTAGAGTCCATAGACCTAATTTGAGCTTTTTTGTGAGCTTCATTTCTAGAATCATGATAATGCCAAAGGTAGAGCACTATACAACAACAAGGTGTGTGTGGAGATATGTGTAGGGACACTTTACTTTGTCATTTTCTACAACAGAAGCACAGACCCTAGCCTGTGTGGGTATACAGATTCAGATTGGGAAGGTTCTCTTCATAATAGAAAATCCACTTCTAGATATTTTGTTAGCCTTGGCATAGGTGTGGTCACATGGACCAGCAAGAAGCAGCATGCACAAGCCAGGAGCCCTTTTGTCAATAGAAGAAAAATATCGAGTAGAGAAAGAAGCATGCTAGGAAGTTTGGCTCAAGAGGATGTATTGAAATGCAACAAACATAGCCAACACCCCTGTGATGTGAAAACCAAGGCTTGATGAAACTTTCCAAGCATCTGGTCCTTTGCGAGCATACCAAACATGTTGAAGTATATTACTACTTCATCACATAGCTTGCAGAATATGGGTTTATCGAATTGTAGTATTGTCCTATAAAGAATCAAACTATGGACATTCTCACCAAGGGTTTGGGTCCTGAAAAATATGTAAAATTCTGATATAAGCTTGGTGTATTTAGTAGATTGACCATTAAGGGAGGGTATTAAAGTAAATATTAGTTCACTTTTCAATAATGGTCAATTAGGTACTAGATTTAGGCACTAATAAATTCAGATGGACTTTATTTTATTTTATTTGTTTGATGTCTTATTTCACTTTACTGTGTATTTCGGTCTATCTTACATTCATAAAGTGGATTGAGTCAACTTTATTGTAACCTATATAAGAAATCATTTTCTTTCTCGCTATTAACTTAAAGGCACGTGACAACAATGAAAAGAGGGGTATTTTTAGTTTCAAGACACAATATTGTTTTTGCAAAGTGGAAGGTACATGAAAAAAAGACCTTTTATCCATCCTTTCCTCAGGTACAAGGAACCCAAAATATTTTCTCACAGTTTTTTTATATTTTTCTCCAATGACCCCAATGAATCACTTCACTTTCTTTAGTTTGAAAACAAAGAGAAATAGCCCTGTCCCAACCTTGTGAGAAAGGTCTTACTTACAACAAATGAGATGACCCCAACTCCAAACCCTGTGAACAATATTACCCAAGATAAAAATAAATAATCCTACAACAATAGCAAGATCAAATAAAAAAATGGCTTCCAATTTAGAATGAAAATGAACCAGAAACTATTTAACTTCTAGAAAAGACCCTTCTCTAAGGTAGTTTAGGTTGACTTTGCAAAACAAAATGACAAAGCACCCAATAATATTTGGAATGGCAGCTACTAATAATGCTTCCATACAAACATAGAAGATATTAATCCTACCAAACTAAATCAAAAGGATGAAATCTGTAGGAAAACAAATTTAAATCTTATTAAGACCACATAAATGAGGGGACTACATGGATTGTCCCCATAACAAGCTTATATCTATTTGAAATAAAGATTTATAATATCAAAAACAAAAAATAGTAATTAAGCTAAATCCAAGTCTTCTTGAGCAATGATAGGGTTGGAACTTGATATACATAGTGTTAAGGGCACTTATGCCTTTCTGTCCAATATAATCAACAACCTTTCCACTAACTATTGCACCCAAAAAGGATCCCATGTTTGATAAGGATCCAAATAAAGAGAACTGACACAAAATTCAACATGTTTTAGGTCACAATGGCCCTTTCTGTAGTCTCGTTGGGAAATATCAATCACTTTAACCTAGTAGGCAACAATTGAAATTTTTTGTGGTAGCATTCAGAAATTATGGACTTGATTGTTTTGGAAAATACTAAATTCACCAAAATATATATTAAATACGTCCATGAATTTCTTAAGAGATGTATGATCATCTGTGTATTTATCCTAAAAGTCTGACTGAAAGACATGCCCTTAAAATTCATCTAATAGTGAAAACATACCTGAGACAAGGTTAAATCAAGATTATCAATGATCCCATTTTGATTAGGCGATGAATATTCAACTTGTTACAACATTACATTGCCAGAATCGTGAGAAATTTAATCAACCCTTCCATGTTTTGTAGACTGAAAGGTATTCAAGAAAAAGGTTGAGAAGTAAACTAATAAATAAGAAAAAGAACTTACACAGAATCCAAACTCCATAGGACCCAAGGCAACAATATATGTACAAAGTATTGCAACAAGAGAACTCCCTTGGAAGGAGTGAACATCCGCACTTTTTTCCCCTTTACCACTAGGACGACTAGATTTTGATCTGCTACGCCAACTACTTTTTTCTGAAAGATGCTTCCTCACATCTCTACTATCAGCCCTGTTTCCTATCTCCAAATCATTTTTGTATGCCATCAGGTTCTCAAGGGTAAAATTCCCAAAGACAAAATTTCTTGCAAATTTAATGCCAAATTACTGAACTCCTCCTACACAAATCAGCCCATGAAAACCTTTAACAGTAGCACATGATGATGATAGACATCAATGCTAGTAGAGAAATCTCATAGCTAGGAAAACAGACAATGAAAATTCAACAATACTGTGATGTACATTATTATGGTTTTGAACAATATCATAGCAATCAAGAAACAAATAATCATTCAGGCTAATTCATCAATACATGGAAAAAATGCATTTACAATTTTGTCCAGTAGATGCAAACATATATTTTCTGGAATGATGGGATAGGAGCCTAGAATAGAAAGAACACCAACAATGATATCACTGAAACCTATATGGAGCATATTTCATAACTCAATACGCTAGCTCCCAATAAATTATTTTTGTTTTGAGAGAACAAAATTTATTTATATGCCTACTGTACAATGTCTAGTTGTTGCAAACGATATTTTTCTGGAACAATTTGAGAGAAGCCTAGAAGAACGAAGATACCAACAACAATATCATTCCAGAAATGCAACACATTGTAGAACTCATTCTATTAGAGCCCAATAAATTCTTTGTCCCTTATGAACACAAAAACATACTCAAATGACCACCCCACATAACAATGCACATCCAATTGCAAATTCACAACCAATGGTATATTCGAAACATGCCAATGAAACCAAACCCCCAATCTTACAATTTTAAACATGACAATAAAATAAAACACCCAACACAATACGACTGTTAGGAAACCACCATTTTGATGGAAGGGAGGAATGATCAGTATCCATTGGGTTCAAAGTCAATTCAAAATACGATACTTATGCACAGGCTGAGGAACCATATCCATATGCACTAGCAATGACTTGATTCAATGGTAGTGCCATCCATATGAAGAAATAATGGCTTCTCTCAACATTGAATTTTTCCTACAACCATAATCAACTTAGTTTTGAAGATCGATTAGATTCCACTTGAATGAATTCAAAAAAACTTCCAAATAAGATGTAGAGCATAGCTTACAAAGGGCAGATTCAAAGACAAAATAAATCATATTTTGATGACCTCGTACAGTAACAAAATGGAAATAGAAACTCACAAAATCAAGAAAACCCAAACAAGAACAAAGAGAGAAGCATAAAAAACAAATGCAATATTGTTGTTAACTTTTCCAATAGATACAAAAAATGGCTATTTTTCTTATATGAAAAGATATACCCAATTCAACCAAACTAGCAAACACTATCATGGATGGAGATACAAATTCCGCCTTGTGGGATTCTCCTTTGCTAAATATCATAGACAAATTTAACAGATTTGAAGAATTCCCAAAACTCACAATTCCAGTCTGTCTTTCCTTATAACCGCAATTTCATTATAACCACAATTTCAGATAACCGAAACTTCAGATAAGGTGAACACGTCATACTAGAAAGTTTGCGGCTGATTATGTTGCTATTTCTCTCATGGGAGACCTTAAAATGGCCAAGAAAAACCCAAGAGCATGCATCCAAACCCTATGTATGCATGAAGTGCTCCTTGTACAAATCCATCATAGTTCTAAGGCCCATCGGAGGAGAAGTAATGTACTCTATCTATAAATTTCATCTACAATAATCCTATTCAAGTCATGCTTAGATGCTAAGAGGTAATGGAATAGGACAAAGTTCTAGGGACTAATAATAGAATAATACAACCAAGCCAACTAGTACAAAGGAATTTTCAATATTATAAATCATAATATTCAGTTTGTCAAAAAAACAAATTTGTCAAGAAAGGAATGTGTCTCAGAATGGCACTAGGGTTTAAAATGTGCATCAATTATTTCTACTCTATATCAATTCATCGGTCAATAATTGTTATCCTATAGTTCTTGCAAATAGCTAAATTGTTTTGGAAAATCCTTCTGATATAGACAGATTTGGTGTAGAGATGCTATTTCATATTTTATAAGTCAATGTGGCATGAAAATAATTGAGGTTCAAAGGGTTTAACTCTATATATAAATATGATGGACAAATTATTACTCCCTTTTAAGTTACTACCTGATTTGTTGTTGAGGTTGTACTGTTTGTGTACTCAACATTACCACCAAGGATTCTGAATCAGAGTGAAACTAGCTTGGACCAACCAAGCCACAGTGAGACCACACGTAGCTAAACATACATAGATAAGCAACATGGATTTAAATTTTACCGCTTAGATTTTCCTGCTAATTGCCTAAAAAGCATGGGCATGGAAATCTTTTTTGTTGTTTGCAAACTAATTACAACAAATAGTTGAATTTTAGGCTTGTCTTTATAGAAACAACTATAGCTTGATGTTAGACCAGACTATATAATCTTCAACGGATATTTCAACCCATTTTTGGTATATATTAACTTCTTGGGATTGAATTCAGATGGACAGGTTGGCAATTAATAGTAGAAAAGCATTAGAGAAGAAGCCACTGGCTGGAGGGAGCTATAAGCTACTGCCTAGGATTTTTGTTGGGCCCGTGTTGTGATGTTCTCACTTGGGATATTGATTTTGAGATTGACCTGTGAATAGTATTCATGGAATTAAAGTTTGTTTATTTGCTAAAATGGAACTCCTGGCAAAGATAATAGTCAAGAACTTGAACAAATCCATATTTTAATGCAGGCCTAGCAATGAAATATGTCACCCTAACATTCTTAAATATCCACAAGGGACTTTTTGATGCTAGCAGTGAAATGTATTTTCTTCACTAACCATCCAGCAATTTGTCTGCTACAAATTTCTTTATGTGTCTATATCCATGAAAATATTTCAATCCATCAAAAATGACAATTCAGCTGCTTCGAACAATATAAAAGGGATTAGAACTTGTAGTAAAAAAATTTACCATGCTATCACAAATATTTAATTGATTATTTAATTAATTTCTTCATTCATCATGGCCCTCTCAATCCCATGCCAATAGAATGGGGTACCTCATATGATATATCAAGCCTTGCAAATGTGGGAAATATTAATTCTTTCCAGTGAAGTTGGTTTAGAAATCAATTTCTTCAAGCTTATTTTCGGTCAAGGGTTTTCACTCTAATATGCGATGGGGAGGAAGAAATATGTGCCCGCTCCTTATGAAATTTTCTCCATCTGAAGAACTCATTTTTAGAGTTTCAATTCCATGACAAGTTGAAGTGAATATCTCCATAAGTGATTTCTATTTTTTATTTTTAATTGTGATGAATAAATGATTGACTGTCTTCATTCTTGGTAGTTCTAAATGTTGTTTCTCATGAAACACAAATTGCATTAACCCTACTCAGTGCAGAGTCTTCATTATTATCACGAAGAGACAAATTTCTGATTTTTGACATAAACATAATTACATCAGGATGAATATTATCTACCTACTCTTTCACAGCATCAACCTTCTCAGGCCACAAAGGGGTATTATTATTGTGTTTGGAAGCTCACAACCATACATTTCTTGGAGGTCTTTAATGCTCGGATTTTCATCTAACCACTCTGGAACGATATATCCAATTTTGGTTTCAGGTGGAGGTATCTCATTAAACCTTATTTTATATCCATTGCTGCATATGTAAGGCAAGAAAACACTATTACACCCAATCCTTCAACATATAGAAAGGTATAACACATCATCTCAATAGCCATGGCTCAGAGCTCTTAAACCTAGTATTTGCATATCCTATCTTAAGTTGCTGCTACTGTTGTTCATAAAATTAATGTTGACTTAACTGATGGCGTTGTGGCATAAATTATCGTTTAATAGAAGACTAATTTTTCCTCGAGTTATTATTCAACTCATTAATTTTTTGAAGTTGTGGCATTTATTGTTCATGAAACTCTACCTATAATTGAACAACTTGTTGCTACTTCTGTTACTGTTGTTGCTAGATTTTTTGATGTTGTAGTAGTAGGGGGTGTTGAATATGTCATTGCTACTACATGTTTACTTGTGTTTGTACTATAGGAAGTGAATTTGAACCATTTTTCTAACAGTTAAAAAGATGAATAGGAAGAGTTAGCATAGGTAATCTAATTAATGATGCATTAATTCATTGAGTTGTATCTGGGCAGGGGCTTTGAATCTCTTTGTTATTTGTTGGGATGTAACAACTTAGCATCTCAAGGATTGTAATTCTTTATTTTTGCAGCAAATCCTCTGTCTTACTGGAATTTCAGGGGTAACTAATGTGAGTTCTCTGGTGGTGTGATCTAATATCCTCTGTTTGGTTACGAACAAGAGACTTCACTTTCTCTGCCAATTTTGATCCCAACATTTAGCATTAGTCAGGGGTCATTGAAACTCTGGTTTGGTGGAACCATTTGGCATCCTAATGCTCAACATTCTTGTTGGGAAAAATACTGAGGGGGGGGGGGGTGAATCAGTATTTAGTACTTACTCACAAATTTTTACTTTTTCTTACTTCAAAACCCATACGCTAGTTTCCTGAAGCCAACTCGTGTATACACGCGGATCTCCTTAATAAAACATGCGTATGTCCAAAGATCTTATTATGCAGATAATTATTCACTTATCTCATTCCATCATTCATTCATTAGATGTTCAATAAACAATAAACATGTGCAGTAAGAACAAAATAAATCATCACACATAAGCAACACACATGAACACCATGATTTAAGGTGGAAACCCAATTCGAGAGAAAACCACCGCTGTCGTCGTCTCAGACTTCAATATTTATTATATAAAGAAAACATTTTACAACCATGTACTGGTGCAGACTCATACCAGCACATAGGCACCCACCTGCAGAAGGTTACAACCTTCTCTCATTTACCAGTCTCTCCTGGAAGGGAGCTACAACCCCCTGCTCTCGTTTACCAGCCTCTCCTGGAAGGGAGCCACTACCCCCTGCTCTCGTTTACCAGCTACTACTGGAAGGGAGCTACTACCCCCTTACTAAAGGCTTCAACCCTCAGTACCACTGCAGACCACGTTTCATCAATTTTCAAACTAGATCAAATAGCTTCAACACAACCCTTCACATATCCACAAACATACTTTGCCCATTGCTTCCAACAGAACAGTGAAACCACTATAACCAGAATATCAGAGATAACCCAGACTTTAGAATAGATATGCAGAATCACATTCAACCTTGAGCAACTATAATTTCAAATACCATACACGCCTTTGTTTAAGCAGATCCACGTATAGACACACTTTTCACGAACTGAACACGCGTATACATCTGTGCATTTTTCAAAATAACCCTAACTTCCCATATGCGCCTTTGTTTAAGCAGATCCGCGTATACACGTGCGTTTCACGAAATGAACCTGTTTATAGATCTATAAAAGATAAACTTTGCAGAATAGACCAGATCTATGAACTTACCCATATGTCTTCAATTTCTTCAACAGATTTGCGCCAGATCTTCATTACTTCTTTTCAGATCATCCTAGAAATTCATCATTTTCAGATCTAGAGATTTTGAACATTCATCATATTCATAGGTGCATCATAGATTCAGATCTATCGATTAAGAACAGAGTTCAACCATACAGATAAACTTTAGAGTGAAATCTTCATTAAAGCCCAGACACTTGCACACCCTTTGCACAATGAATTTCTTCTCCTTATATAGATTTAGCCTTTTTCAATACCAAGAGCCAAAACCCTATCACATCCGATGGTATTCCTAGATGGGATCAAATAGAAAATCCAGCACTCAATACAATGGGTCAACACCATGGTAGTAACCCCTGGTTTTACCAATTTAGAGCGAAAATAGGCATACGCGACTTGGCACGTAATTTTCCGCGTGCATACGCGACTTCCCCTAAACAAACCCGTGTGTGCTTTGTTCAACAATATTCTAGCCCTTACTGATATTTCTTTCTCTGGTACTCCTGAGCTACTTGTAGAACATCAGATTTACATCATTAATAAACTCATCAAGCATCAAGAAAAACTTCATTAAGTAGGTTGCCATCATCTTCATCAAGTGGGTTGCCATCAAGGACAACACTCTGCATCATATTGCCAACAATCTCCCCCTTTGGACTTGATGGCAACCACGATGGTGTTTGATCACCACAACAGATAGATACATTAAGCATAATGATATTCTTCCCCTATTCAAACACCATGTCACTCTCCCCCTTTGACATCAAGGGCAAAGGGCGGATCAAAACCAACACAAGGTTTTTCTCCTCATGTAGAAAGAAGAGCACTGTAGAACTGAAGTACACTGAAGTTACCATGCTCCCCCTAAGTTCATGCTGAATGTTCAAACATATTTTTCAATGAAGTACATGACTCTATGACCTTCCTATCACCAAGGACTCATACTTACATCAAAGATCCAACCCAGTGGATTTACATATTTTGAATCAACTACCCAACCAAGTGGGTTTACAAATTTGAACAAGTCCTTACATGACTTAATATTACAAATTTACATCATGAGTCTCAACATGACCTTTTCAACCAATTACAAATATGAAATTATGTAAAAAATACCAAAAATACCTCAAGGAAGAGATCATATTTCAGAATCATCATAATTCCAACAATGCATTATACTCAGCAAGGCTAATGCTCCCCCTGAAATTGTGCATCCAAGCCTCCTTTCCATATGACCTAGGCTCCTCCTTAGCTTGTGCAACCTGAACACTTTCAATAGCAAGTCATCAAGGCATCTTCACCCAATAACAGAGAATGAAACAGAAATATAAGAACTGGAACACCACCAGAGACACCAAACAACATCAGAGATACCAAATAGCACCACAGCTTGTGCTGAAGAATGCTGACCTAGAAAAATTGTCAGCAACCACCCATACGCGGTTTTCTATGTATGAACTCGTGTATATACGCGACTGTGTTTCAGGAAATCCGCGTATCCAATTTAATCTTCTGAATTTAAGTAGATCTGATCTTCTGAGAGGCAGAGACCACTCCCAGCTTCTATCTGAGATTTTCGAATGCTTCCCTAGGCAGAGGTTTGGCAAAAATATTAGCAACTTGTTCTTTGGAAGGAACATACTCCAACTTCACCTTTTGTTCAAGCACTTTTTCACGTAAGAAGTGATACTTGATGGGGATGTGCTTGGTATTTGAATGCATAACAGGATTCTTTGAAATACTGATGGCACTTGTATTATCACACATAATGGAGATAGGAGGTGTATATTTGATTTGAAAATCTTGTAAGGTTTGCATCATCCAAAGGAGTTGAGTGTAACAAGATACGACAGCCACATATTCTACTTCTGCTGTAGATAAGGCAATAGAATTTTTCTTCTTGCTGAACCAAGATACCAACCGGGGCCCCATATAAAATGCACCACCACTAGTTCTTTTACGATCATCAACATTTCCAGCCCAATCTGCATCAGTGTATGCATGAAGAGTGAGATCAGCATTTTTTGGATACCATAATCCAAAGTCTTGAGTTCCTTGTATATATTTGAATATTCTTTTGACAGCTTGAAGGTGAGACTCTTTTGGATTAGCTTGGAATCTTCCAACAATCCCAACCGCATGCATAATGTCCGGTCTAGTCCTAGTGAGATAAAGTAGACTTCCTATCATTGATCTGTATTCTGGTTGATTCACCGTGGGAGAATCATCATGAGAACTGAGATTGCATTCGGTTATCATTGGTGTACTTACAGGTTTGCATTCTTCCATGCCATACTTCTTATGAATTTTCTTAAGATATTTTGCTTGTGATAGGAATATACCATCTGTAGTTTGATGCACTTGCAAGCCAAGAAAGAATGTTAGTTCCCCATGTAAGGACATTTCAAATTCTTGCTGCATGACAGAAGAAAATTTCTGACTCATAGATTCTTCATTACTCCCAAAAATGATATCATCAACATATACAACCACAATCAATAGTTTATCATTTTCAATTTTTGTGTATAAGTTGCTATCAACAGACCCCTTTGAAAATCCTTGTTGATGAAGATATTTTTCAAGACGATAATACCATGCCCTTGTAGCTTGTTTGAGACCATATAGAGCCTTTTTAAGTCTACAAACAAGATTTTCATCATTTCCCAAAATGAATCCTTCTGGTTGTTCTACATAAACTCCTTCTTCTAGATCACCATTTAGAAATGCAGATTTAACATCCATTTGATAAACTTTCATTTGTTGGAAGCTTGAAAAGGCCAGAAACATTCTTATGGCTTCCAGTCTAGCTATAGGAGAAAAATTTTCTTCAAAATCTATACCTTCTTGTGGAGTATACCCTTTGCAGACAAGTCTAGCTTGTTTCTGATAACATCCCCATTCTCATTTAACTTGTTTTTGAATATCCATTTAGTTCCAATGACATTTTTATCATGTGGTCTTGGAACCAATTCCCAAGTGTGATTCTTTTCAATTTGATCAAGCTCTTCATTCATGGCTTGAATCCAACATTCATCTTTTCTAGCTTGATTGACATTGTGTGGTTCAATTGTGGATAGAAATGCCAGATAGCTAGAAGATCCCACAAGAGTCCTTCTTGTTTGTACACCTGATCCCTTATCTCCCAAAATTTGAGATTATGGATGATTCTTTTGAACATATCTGGATGGAGCTTTTTCAGAAAAATCATCTTCAGGTTCTTCATTGGGTTCACTATCTTTATCATTGCTATTTGATGTAGAAGGACAAAAGTCACCATCATCTTAATCTGTTGTTTGTTTTTCTTCTTTAGGGGCTGCAGGAGACTCATCAATAACAACATCAATACATTCAACAATCTTCCGGAGCCTTTTATTGTAACATTTGTATGATCTGCTTGTAGATGAGTAACCAAGGAGTATTCCTTCATCTGCTCTGGGTTCAAACTTGCCAAGTTTTTCATCATTATTTTTGATAAAGCATTTACTTCCAAAAACTCTAAAATGCTTCACGGAGGGAGAATTACCATACCAGAGTTCATATGGAGTTTTATCACTGTTTACTCGAATATGTGCCTTGTTAAGAATATTTGTTGCTGTGTGTGCTGCTTCTCCCCAAAAAGTGTCAGGTGTTCCGGAATCATCAAGCATAGCTCTAGGCATTTGTTGAATTGTTCTATTCATTCTTTCTGCTACGCCATTTTGTTGTGGAGTGCTTGCTACAGAAAACTATCTTTTTATGCCATGTTGTTCACAAAATTCAATAAATTCATCTGATGTATATTCTCCTCCTTGATCAGATCTAAGACATTTGATTTTTAGATCTAATTCATTTTCAACCAGAGCTTTGAAGATCTGAAATTTCTCAAATGCTTCGTCTTTTTGTTTAAGCAACCCGATCCAACACATTCTAGAGAAATCATCAATAAATAAGATATAGTATTGTTCACCACGTGGTGATTTTTTCCTCATAGGTCCACATATGTCTGTATGAATGAGTTCAATAGGCCTACTTGATGATCCTTCCTTGGCATTAAATTGCACTCTGGTCTGTTTACCGAATTGGCAAGATTTGAATATGATACTTTCTGGTAGAGTAATATTGGGAAGACCACGAACAGCTTTAAGTCTGCTTGATTTGTTGATTTGAGAGAATCCCAGATGCCCCAACCTGCTATGCCATAGCCAATTTTCTGAAGATTTGCTCAAGTAACATTGATCTTTGCAGTTCTTCAATACATACAAGTTTCTTGGAGTTATTTTTCCTTTTATAATTGTTTTACCTATATCAAGATCACGTACCACACATTCTTTTGAACTAAAGACAACTTCAGTTCCTTGATCACACATTTGACTTACACTTAACAGGTTATTTCTTAATCCATCCACATACATGAAATTATTAGCTTTCACCTTTTCTTTTAGATAAACAGACCCTTTTCCCTTAATGACAGCAGGTGTATCATTCCCAAATGTAACATTCTTTTCCTTTTCTAGAGAATTATAAGCAAGAAGTTTTTTTTTGTCACCTGTCATATGTTTTGAGCATCCGCTATCAATATACCGTTGATTTTCTTCACCTTCTGCAAATAAAGCTATGCCACAATTTTCAACCTATATTTCCTTCTTTTTCCACACTTTGGAGCTTGAAGGGACATGTTGTTTTGGATGGACTTTGCTCCTGCATTTAGATTCTTCATGGCAAAAGTTATTGCAATAAGCACATTCAACTTCATTTTGAAGAGGAGAAAAGTTGTTATAGGTATTCTTCTTTGGTTCAACAATGTCCATCCTTTTCTTTCTTGCTTCTCTTTTCATGATGGTTTTATAAGAAACACATTGAACAGCTTTATGACCAAAATTGTGACATGAGAAACATTGTCCATTGAAATAGAAATTTCTGCGATCATGAAATCTTCTATTTGGATTTACCTGTTGGTTGGAGCTTCTTTGAAAGTTATTCCTGTTAGTGTTCCTTGAATTGATATGATCCTGCTTTACCTGTAAAGATTCTTTACTCCCTTTTTGAGTGGCAAAATATTGTAAACCAGCTGTGGCTGCCTTTAGATAGTTCGGTGCTGAAGCCTGAGAGGATTCTCCAATATATCCAAGACCTGTTTTTATAAGAGGAGAACGTTGTACCTTGATAATCTCATCTAAGGTTTTAGATCCTTTAGCAAATCTAAGATTCAAAGTCTTTAATTTCTCCAATTCATTTCTTAGAATTACCACTTCACATTATGCTTTCTCCTTGTGTTTCTTTTCTTCTTCAATCTGATTTTTCAGAGTCTCTATGATTATTTTACTTTCTTCTAAGCATATTTTGAGTTGATTGTTTTCATCAAGAAAATTATTGTCCTCTAGAGCATCCATAAAAGTATCCTTTTCTTCCTTATATTCCTCTTCAAATGCCATGAGAAGTCTAAAATATTGTTCACATTCTTCCTCACTATCAGATAACCCATCACTGTCTTCATGAGTATAGTAACTTTTCTTAGTGCTAGATCGGTTCTTATTCCTTATTGCTACTTCCTTCCCTTTAGCAGATGTTTCTTTATGAGGACACTTAGCAGCATAATGACCAACTCTTCCACACTCAAAACATTTGAAAGGAAGCTTACCTCTGAATCGTCCTATGCCTAGTTGGAGTTTCTTTACAAAATTTGCCTCATCTTCTTCTGAGATATATCCTGAACCTTCTGCTTCTTGTACTTCTTTTCCTTTTGTAGAAGCTTTGAAGACTGCCTCTTTGATTTTAGATGGTCCTCCTCTTCTCATTTCATATGCAGTTAGTATGCCATGAAGTTGCACCATAGTAAGATTTTGAAGATCTTGTTTCTCTTCAAGAGCAGAAACTTTTGACTCAAACTTTGCCGTTAGCGATCTTAAAATTTTCTCAACCAAAGTAGATTCAGTTATTGTTTCTCCCATATTTTTCATACGATTTACAACATCATCAACACGTAAAAAGAAACTCGCAATATTCTCATCACTATGCATTCTTGAATTTTCATATTCAATTATGAGAGTTTGAAGTTTTGCACTTTTTACCTTTGCATCACCTTCATAACTTAGAATGATTTTGTCCCATATTTCCTTTGTTTTATTCAGCTGCATGACTTTGACAAATTCTGATTCAGTTAGACTTCTTGTTATAGCATTGACTTCTTTTGCATTTAATTCATAATTCTTCCTTTCAGTTGGATCTGTTGGTGTAGCAGCTGGATATTGATATCCTTGTTCAACAATGGCCCATATATCTACTCCCATAGACTGAAGATAGGATCTCATCCTAATTTTCTAGAAGATTAAATTACTTCCATTGAAGAGCGGAGGCTTGATAGATGTTGTTCCCTCTTGATTTCTCATCTTGCTTGATCTTCCTTCTATCGGCTAAGCTTTTTCAGAAGGACCCGCTCTGATTCCAATTGTTGGGAAAAATACTGAGAGGGGGTTGAATCAGTATTTAGGACTTACTCACAACTTTTTACTTTTTCTTACTTCAAAACCCATACACTACTTTCCTGAAGCCAACTTGCATATACACGCAGATCTCCTTAATAAAACATGCGTATGTCCAGAGATCTTATTATGCAGATAATTCTTCACTTATATCATTCCATCATTCATTCATTAGATGTTCAATAAACAGTAAATATGTGAAGTAAGAATAGAATAAATCATCACACATAAGCAACACACATGAACACCAGGATTTAAGGTGGAAACCCAATTCGGGAGAAAACCACCACTGCCGTCGTCTCAGTCTTTAATATTTATTATATAAAGAAAACATTTTACAACCATGTACTGGTGCAGACTCATACCAGCACGCGGGCACCCACCTGTAGAAGGCTACAAACTTCTCTCGTTTACCAGTCTCTCCTGGAAGGGAGCTACAACCCCCTGCTCTCGTTTACTAGCCTCTCCTGGAAGGGAGCCACTACCCCCTACTCTCGTTTACCAGCTACTACTGGAAGGGAGCTACTACCCCCTTACTGAAGGTTTCAACCCTCAGTACCACTGCAGACCACGTTTCATCAATTTTCAAACTGGATCAAACAGCTTCAACACAACCCTTCACATATCCAGAAACATACTTTGCCCATTGCTTCCAACAGAACAGTGAAACCACTGTAACCAGAATATCAGAGATAACCTAGACTTTAGAATATATATGCAAAATCACATTCAACCTTGAGAAACTATAAGTTCAGATACCATACACGCCTTTGTTTAAGCAGATCTGCGTATACACGCGCTTTTCACGAATTGAACATGCGTATACATCTGTGCATTATTCAAAATAACCCTAACTACCCATACGTGCCTTTGTTTAAGCAGATCCGTGTATACACGTGCGTTTCACGAAATGAACTTGCGTATAGATCTATAAAAGATAAACTTTGCAGAACAGACCAGATCTATGAACTTACCCAGATTTCTTCAATTTCTTCAACAGATTTGCGCCAGATCTTCATTACTTCTTTTCATATCATCCCAGAGATTCATCATTTTCAGATCTAGAGATTTTGAACCTTCATCATATTCATAGGTGCATCATAGATTCAGATCTATCGATTAAGAACAGAGTTCAACCATACAGATAAACTTCAGAGTGAAATATTCATTAAAGCCCAGACACTTGCACACCCTTTGCACAATGAATTTCTTCTCCTTATATAGATTTAGCCTTTGTCAATACCAAGAGCCAAAACCCTATCACATCCGATGGTATTCCTATATGGGATAAAATAGACAATCCAACGCTCAATAAAATGGGTCAATACCATGGTAGTAACCCCTGGTTTTACCAATTTAGAGTGCAAATAGGCATACACGACTTGGCACATACTTTTCTGCATGCATACGCGACTTCCCCTAAACAAACCCGCGTATGCTTTGTTCAACAATATTCTGGCCCTTACTGATATTTCTTTCTCTGGTACTCTTGAGCTACTTGTAAAACATCAGATTTACATCATTAATAAACTCATCAAGCATCAAGAACAACTTCATTAAGTAGGTTGCCATCATCTTCATCAAGTGGGTTGTCATCAAGGACAACACTCTGCATCATATTGCCAACAATTCTTGAGGATGCATGGAAACATTCCATGGATAGCTGCCTCAGGACCATTGCTATGTATGGAATCTCTGTTGTTGATGAGTTTATATATGTGATCCAGTAGATGGCATCAATTTATTTTGTGCCAAAGGCCAATCAATATCAGGTACACTCATTTTGGCAGTCTTGAGCATGGGAGTTCATTCTTTTTGAGAAGATGAATCCAATGTAGTTGCAGACCAAGGATATTGGAAAGAGTTGTACTTGGAAAGCCCCTTTTCATCTTAGCAGAGTTTATAACGTTGTAATGAATTTCCCATGAATAGTTTTATGTATCAGCAGCTCTAAATTATAGTTGTAAATATTCTCTTGATGAATACTGAGTTATTCCACATGAGGTTTCTCTAGTTAGAATTTTGTTCTTTAGTAAATTTGTGAATGCGGTTTACTATGTTCTTGTAATGGAAGTAGTTCGTAACCACTTTTTAAGCACAAACATAAAACCTCAATGTTGTTTCATGAAAATAATTTTAGTTGTCGGGGAAATAATTTTTTTGAGTGTCCTTGGAAGATTCCAAATATTCTTATACAAATCAAAAGGTATCAAAGTGTCTTTTTTATGTTTGTGGAGTTGCGATGAAGACATTCACGAGAAAAAAATCATAAATGAGAGAGGTGCTAGGTGCTGCAGGTTTTCAATCAGCAAATCGAAGATGATATTGAAGAACCGAGAAAGGAAATACATATTGTGTGGGCTTCAATATATACATATAGTTTCGGATACCTCTGGACTGTAATATCAAGTGAAGATCAAGAGATAGAATGCGAATTATATTGGGATAACTCTGATATGATAGATACCACAACAAAGAAAAGGAATCACACTATGTTTCAAAATAGCTTGCTGGTATTGCAACTGATGTTGATAAAGCAGCGGATGTTGTTTGGATGGTGACTGGGAAAATTTCCTTGCAAGGTATTAAGAAAAATATTCATTTCCAGTAAAGAATGAATGTATTGACCCCAACCCTAAATTTGCAAGGGTAATCAATAATTTTTTTCAACACTGTATTGACCCCAACACTAAATGTGCAGAGGTAATCGGTAATGCTTTTTCAACACAGAGCGAGACCAAGTTGTATTGAATTAATAAATTTGACTAGAACATAAACCATCCTCTCCTAAAAATGATTTGGAATTCCTCAATCATACATAAATGTTTATGGTTTGACTGGTGGCCTAAACTATCATCAATCAATGAATCCAAATGGAAATCAAAACATCCACAATGAGGCGGATAAAAAACACAAAAAAACCAAAAAAATAGGTGTTCAGAGTCGTACAACTATCTTCTGTCTAGAATCCTCATTCCTCCAGTTGGTATCCATGGCACTATCGAGTTGTTGAAAGCCAAAGAGAATGTGGAAGAGCTTCTCTGAACAGAAAATGAAAAGGGGCATTGGGGGCTACTTATTATCATTAATAATAACGAATGGCTCTAGTCCCAATATTGAAAGACCTAGGAGGGAAGGATATCGAATAGCTAAAATGGCCCTGGTGTTAATAATTTGAGAGCTAAAACCCAATATTAAATAATTTGAGAGCTAAAACCTAATATTAAAATAAAAACAATGACAACGAAAATAAGTGATAATAATAATCTCACATTATGGCAGGAAATGGCAAAGTACATGAATTAATTTGTTGTATGAAAAAATGGAATTTTATGTCAAAAATAATTTCAAATTTTAAGATGTTGAACTAAGTTTTTATTAGAATGAAATTTTGTTAATAGTGAAAAAAACATTATTTTTTATTATTTGTTTTAATTATTATTATTATTATTATTATTATTATTTTTTAAGAATAAAAATTACTAGTTATGAGAGAGATGAAAACTGAATTTGGATCATATATTTATGTAAGGGTTGTTGTATCTATTTTGTATTCAATAATTGATTAGAAGTTTCTATGAGGCTACCTTAAGTTGGTCAGTAAACATTTCATTCTCAAGCCTAAAGGAAAAAGGTGGGATTTATCTAGACATGTGTGTGTGCGCAAGAGAGGTGTTATGCATGCCATATGCTTGACCACTATATATAAGTGTCTTCCCTTGCTACCTTTTGACCACTATATATAAGTGTCTCCCCTGACTACCTTTTGACCACTATCTCTAAGTATATAAGAGGAAGTTGTTAAAAAACACCCCTTAAAAGTTTAAATTTTCATGACTTTCATGGGGGGCTATTTCAAAAATCACTCCTAAGGGATTTTTTGTTGTAGTATTTGAAATTTTTCCTCGTTAGAATCTAACTCCCTCCTCCCCCTACCCACCCATCCCATGCTCCCATTCCCCAAAAAAAAAATGGATGCCATTATGACCTTTATTATGGATGAACTCAAAAAAATTTTAAAAACAAAAGAGAGTTTAAATGTTGGTTAATATTTTTTTTGTTTTCCTAATCTTCATCAAATTAAAACTAGGAATAGTGAATCGAGCTTAGCTAAAAATGTAGGCCAAAGGCATGGTATCATGTCCTCTTAAATTCTCTACTAATGATTCTTTATTCTTACGTGCTTTAGATCTTGACATCTGTTTCCTGCATTTAGTTCTTCATCCTACTTCTCCAACCTTTCCCTCCAGTTAAGAAGAGGCCTCAAAACGTTGCCCACGTTTTGGAATTTTCTCATACTCTAATCACTAAAGAGGATAATATCATCAAAGAAAGAGAAATTTTTTACCAAAATTTCCTCAAAACTTCACAACTCTATACATGTTCATGACCCACTTATTTTAAATTATGTCAATGAATATATAGAAGCTTGTTTTGAATATAGTCAACATGCCTTGGCATGTCATTTTTAGGATGAAATCCCCTCTAAAAGTACAATTTAGACTCAAGTTGGAGATTTATGGGAGTTTTATGACTAGCATAATAAGATTTAAATTTAAAATAGTCCAAAGGTTTTTTTTCAAATTCATATTTAAGGAGGCCTCAACCTACATAGCTATTGGGAAGGTATGACCTTGAGCTTTGTCAAAACACTATGGGATTGTTTTCTCACTATATTGAAAATTTCTAGTTGAGAAATGTGTTGAGTTAATTCTCTAATCTTGAAGAATTCCCCATGTTGTCAAGTATAGCTTACCCCATATGTAAATTTCTCTACCATAGACTTGGAAAAGACATCTTAGCCAAGACCCCATGGCACATTTCTATGAAAATTACTCTGTCAAATGAAATTGCCATTAGGAGTAGCTCTAGTTATTGTGACTCATAGTGATAATTCCTAGCCCAAATCAATTTAAATCATGGCTAACCTTGCTCAATATGTTTGTAGGCTATCATATCAATTTCCTTGGTAGCAACGCTATGTGATCCTTGGTGGTAGTAATGATTTTAAGTTCTAATTACTAATTCCCCCCTAATACTGTTTAGTCAATTTAGTGTCCTAAATTGTTAACATAAATTATTGACCAGGGCTAGTAAACTGATGAAGTGTAATGCATTGTATGTGCCTAAGTATCACTTTTCTTACTTCGTTGTTTTATTGTTTTGTTGATGTTTTTGGGGTTTTTATGTTTTGGTTTTTAGTATTCTGTTATATACTAGAAATATGAAGTTAAATCTATGTAAAGAGGAAAAAACAGAAAAATGTTAATGAATAAATGAAAACAGAGTTTATTTGCAAGTTCTGTTCTTAACTAGAAAATGATGAAAACAAGGAGTCCTAATCCATGGATATTACAACTTATAAATGAACATTCATGAAATGAAAAGTAACTCGAAACACTACAACTTAATTTGATTCATTCAATTAAAGGTTTATTGGAAGAGCTTGTGAAAAATATTAATTCTAGTGCAATGAGGATCTCCTAAAACATAAAAGGGAAATGCTGGAACAATCAGTAACTTAGAACATTATAGAGAAATCTCATTCATTTGATAAAGGTTTATTGGAAGAGATTGAGAAAAATATTAACTATAATGTAGTAAGGATCTCCTATGAAATGCTGAAACAACTTAGAACATTACAACTAAATCTCATTCATTTGATAAAGGTTTATTGGAAGAGCTTGAGAAAGAGTTTAACTATAATGTGATAAGGATCTTCTATGAAAGGAAACAATCAATAACTCATAATATTACAACTAAATCTCATTCATGAATTAAATATTTATTGGAAAATATTTTGAAAGAGACTAACTGTAGTATAATGAGGATCTTCTTTTTAATTAAATAATAGAAAATGAAATGCTAATAACTTAGAATATTACAATTGAATCCCATTCATTTAATAGAGATGTATTGGAAGAGCTTGAGAAAGAGACGAACTGCAATATCATGAGGATCCTTTATCTAAACAAATGACATGAAACATAATGCTAAAAGCTATGATTTCAGAAAGCAGTCTAAGTAAGGAAATATGACAAAACAAAATTGAAAATGACTTATCTAGAAAACATGTAAAACCTCCTCGAATAGCAGGGGCCCTCTGCTATCAATTGGGAATTAATCCTTTAACTCCTCAAGGTTGTAATCAAAACAACATCAAAGGAATGATATTCTTTATTAAAACAAAGTATGGAAAATAGAGTATTCACTACAAATCTGAACTATATTGTACCTTTTCTGAACTGTCTTTTTGGTCATGTAGAACTAATATTTAAAGGGAAATTACATAACTGATTATGAGATATACTTTCTATAGGTGGATAATTCGAATTAGACTTGCAATAGTACTGTTGGACTCTTGCTAATTTGAATTTAGACTTGTAATAGGACTGTTGGACTCAAATCAAGAGTCCTACTACATTTGGATAACATAATTTAACTCCACCTTTGACCATGAGTTTAGGCACGCTTTTCTGTCGATCTGGACTGAGTGAGTAGGATAGAATCTATGTAGGTATCATTCTAGAAACACCCATCTGGCCAAATCCTCCAACTGACACTGGAACATATTCAACCACAAAAATAGCTGCAGAATGCCTGATCGGCTATGGAACATCCCTATTCTGTAGCTATACTGCACAAAATTATTAAAACAACAAAAACCATGAAAATACAATATGTTAATCAATTGCATGTATCCTTGGGACAATCCTAAACATTCTTCATTGATTGGGGCTTATGAATTGATGAAAGAGAGGTGAAATGAGATGAGAAATTTGTAAAGAAAAGGGAAATTCTAGGGTTCAACATACCCCCACTGCAAAACTATTACATGTCCTCATGCAATTTACCAAAATTTCAAGTTCTTCTTCCTTATTGCATGTACTCTGATACTTCAACCAAAACATCCAGCCTTATTCTTCTGTTTCTTGAAAATGATTTCTTACAAGAAATCCTTCCCAACTGGATTTTTCAGTATCTCCTTCCAAGAATCATTATGAAATTCCTTGTTCTTGAACCACCATTCTCCTTGCCTTGGTATTCCTTTTTCCTCAGCCAAAAATGATTCTGTTATTGTGAATTTGATGTCTCCAATCTCTACTTCTACTCCATCAAAAGATCTAGCAAATGATTTTGTAATCTCCTTATGGAAGCCATCAAATTTTTCTATAAAATTCAACCATCCTGCTTGTTGTAGTAGCTCCCTGGCTTGTGGATATCCCTCTAGATACTTGACTTCTACTCATTCTGTTTTGAAAATTAGACCCATTATTCACCTGTGCAGAGTATCTTCCCCTTTGTTTTTACTTTCCTATGCTTAAAGATAAATTGGCTGCAAATTGTAATGGAGGTGAATGGATGGAGGTAATTAAGCTATGAGGGGAAATGAAGTGGATACAGATCTGATGGAGAATTTATGATGAACTTGTGGTGAAATAAGTGAATGATACAATCTTAAGGAGACGTGGACTAGTAGGTTACATTTTTTATTAGGACCGTTAGTCATTAATCAAGGTTTTAGTGAGGACCGTTATGAAATGTTGGATAAGGGATATGGCCAAGATACGTTAATCAATTCGAATGATAGGTTATTTAGGAAACATATGACTATACACATTGTATCTATTTCATGTTTTAACTTTTTGCTATTAAAATAATTTTCACAATTTACCTTAGAATTTTTACCATGTTAATTGTTGTGCTTGATGTTGTTCCTTTGGTCCTCTTTTAGCATGTTGGTCTTCAAAACAAAATCCTTCAATTTCCTGTAATCATCATCTCTTTGTAGGTTGTACAATTGTGTCAAAACTGTTGAATAAGATGTGGCTGTAGCATGCAATCTGTAAAAAGAAATGAAGTATGGCTATGGAATATGGATGTGAAATGAAATGGAATGAAAATGGAATGTGACTTGTGAAATGGAATAAAAGTGGAGTGAGATGGAGTGAAAGTGGAGTGAGATGGAGTGAAATTGTACAATGAAATGAATTTTTAAATTTCTCTCAAATGGCACATCTGAATTCCCTGAAATTTTAGGAGGTTGTTACCATTAATATTATGCATCTTCCGACAAAAAATCTTAGCCATTGGTTGAACAGATCTCCCGAAAAATGAGAAATGGCTTTAGGTGAAAGTAGCCAATTTCTTGAGGAATACACACTGAAATTTTCTGAAATTTTCTATGTTTATTTACCCTACCTCAATGCATTTACCATAAAAAATTTAGGAACAACAGATGCACGGTTTGAAAGTTATGATCAAATCAATTTCTGCCTTGTTTCACCCTTCATGCTGCCCAATATTGCAACAAAAAATACGCGACGAACTCATTTTAAGGGCGAATTGAGTGATTCAAAAGGGAAACTGTGTATTTTTACCTTTTATACTGCCAAATGCTTTAAAATTTTCATTTTTATGAAGAAAAGGCATTGTTGTGAAAAAATACCAAAATCTGTCCTAATTTGTCCATAATGCTGAAAAATGAAAATATGCCTTAGAAACTCATCTGAAATGTCCTTCAAAATTGCTTATTTTTTGAATTTTTTCCATGTGTTACTCAATTTACCATATTCTGAGAAAACCCAGAAGCTTGGAATTTTTTATTTTTGCTCCAATATCTTGCAATATTTGTGCCAAAACTGCCTCTGGAAAAAGTTGCAAAAACAAAAACACGCTGCTACAGCAATAGCAGCAGAAACTGCCACTTTCCACAGTTGTTGTTGAATTGAAAAAACGATGAACATGATGCTACAAGAAACTAATTAGAATGTAATACTACAAGTTGTTTTTGATTCCATAAAACCATTAGTCTTCATTGACGCCAAAATCCATGGTACAATTCCAACCATGCAAATGAATGTGTCGAAGTCAAGCATGGGTAGAAATCATTGGATTACCAATCAATGATGAAAATCATTAACCAATGAGAGACAAATCACTAATAATGTAAATGAGTGTCAAGGTGCCTGAGTGCATCTTGACAGGGACGAATGAATGTGTTGAAGTCGAGTCGCCTGCAAGGTTTGACAATCAAGAGACATTGTTGTATTCCCATTGTTATCAACAAGGAGGCTTGCCAATGATGTATGCAAGCTCCAAGTCACTCCAAATAATCTCTGATCTTGATCCTAGATAAAGTGTTGAGGTCTATGGGCCACGATCTGTTAGAAGGTGGACCTTAAGGAATTCCACATCATCCAACTCGAGCATAGAACAAAAAATGATTTGAAGAAGCATAAAATATTGAAACCATCTTGAAATTGTAGAACTTATTCTGAATTTTGCTTACCAGTTTCCCGGTTTTCAAGCAAAGCTTATGTCCAATTGCGCCAACAAGATGGTTTTCACAATAGGACTTATTTTTCTCTTTACTCTTTTTTTTTTTTTACATATGTCCTACTCTAATTGAAAAAGTAAATATTATTCAAGTATATGAATACTTCCAATGAAACCATGTCTATGTCTATAACAAGATGATAGATAAAATCATATGTAGGTTTGAAAGATACTCTTTGAAATGTACCAGTATGTGAGATACCAACTGTCTTGATTTAGATGATGTCAGAAGATATTCAAGAATTGAGCATTGGGATCCGATGACCAACTTGAACCAAGATTCAATGTAATCTTGTCTTCCTTGCCTTTCCTCTATCATGAAATGCAAGTCTTTGGAGATGTCATATTCATTCATAGAATCTGGTGATAGGCATGCATGAGACTTCTCAATCTCTGGTTCCAATAACTTCTATTTATCAATAGACATCCATGATTCTTGGACCTTATTTGAATATTCTTCTTCTGGTTGTTGTTCTTCAATGACAGCTGGTGAATCATTTTGCAATACCTTAAAATTGTAAGTTGATTGAGGTGTTTTATTGTTGGGGATATGAAATGGTTGTGCATGTAGTGGAGTGGGAATGGATCTTTGGGGTGCTTGTGTGGATGATAATGGGAAAGGTTGAATTGAAGTCAAATGAGGGTGATATTGATGTTGTGGTGGAGGTAAATGGTATAGATAACATTGATGATGGTATTGACGATAGAGAGGGAAAGATTGAGCATATGGTGGATTTCCTTTGTAGGGCGTTTACCAAATTTGCTTCCAAGATTGATTTTTAGTTTGGGATTGAGATGGCCAAGGTTTCCAAGGTTGGTTTTGAGGTTGGGATTGAGATGCCCAAGGTTGCCAAGGCAAGGGTGTTTTCCAATTACCTTGAGATTGTTGTGCATAAGGATATTGCATCATATTAGGTTGATGAGGCTGCCATAGTCCTCTTGGAGCTACATAAAAAAGTTGCTCTTGTGATTTATTTGCTCCATTATCATTCTGGTAAACTGCCTTCAACCCTGGAAATTATGGGAAATCTTTAGTAGTATGCGATCCTGCACAAATTTTACACATTTTAATGTTATCAAGTGGACATTCATGTAAAGCATGTATCTTTCTACATTTAGGGAAAAATATAAATGAGGCAAATTTTTGCTTGTTTTGCATTCTTAGCATGTCAGTTTGTTCATTTAAATTACGAAGAATGTTTAGAAAATTGTTAGGTTCAGTTTGAATTACCAATCTTGATGCTGACTTACTTACTCTTGCCATAAATGGATCTTGAGGGGATCTTACATACTTTTATTTTCCTCTTGATATGTTCTTACATAGTTCACAAATTTCTTGAAATGACAATTGATAGACATCTCCTTTTCCCACAATATTAAGAAGATCAATCCATTCATCCTTTATAGCATTTAGTAGGAGAGTTTCTAATGCCTCTGATCCTAAATCATGCAATTTAGATCTTTTGATATTATAGGTAAATCTCTCCACTAAATCTTCTAGGCTTTCATCATCTTTTTGGTTCATCTTAAAGACTTCATTTCTAAGGTCATGGTGCATGAAATAATATTTATATTTTTTCAAAAATACTCTTTTCATATCATCCCATGTCCTTATAGAATTTTTTCCTAGAGTGATGAACCATCTAAGAGTTGTATCCTTCAATGTTGCTAGAAAAAAATTCAATTTTTGAATGTGAAATGAGTAGCCTAAGATCTACAAATTATTTCAAATTTAAAAAGAAAGGTTTCCAGGTCTTCTGATCTCATACCTTTGAAGTTAGGAAGTACAGATGGATGGATGTTCTTCATTTGAACGTTGATAGCAGTTTCATGAATGGGAAATCCAAAATGATTTTCCTCATTGTCATCATCTCCATCCATTTCTTCAACCTCCTTTGTCACCTCTTCTTCTACCTGCAAAAATATGAATTCATGATGTGGATGTATGGCTCTTACTATACCACATTATATAGTGGGTGTTGTAGGTGATTGGAGTTTTCTTTTTTCTTCTTTTTTTATTTTGATGTAAGAAATAAGGTTACCTAGTTACACTTCCCCGATAATGGCGCCAAAATGTTTATTCAATTTAGTGTCCTAAATTGTTAACATAAATTATCGACTAGGGCTAGTAAACTGATGAAGTGTAATGCACTATATGTGCCTAAGTATCCCTTTTCTTACTTCGTTGTATTAGTGTTTTGTTGATGTTTTTGGGGTTTTTATGTTTTGGTTTTTAGTATTCTGTTCTATACTAGAAAGATGAAGTTAAATCTATGTAAAGAGGAAAAAACAAGAAAATGTTAATGAATAAATGAAAACAGAGTTTATTTGCAAGTTCTGTTCTTAACTAGAAAATGATGAAAACAAGGAGTCCTAATCCATGGATATTAAAACTTCTAAATGAACATTGATGAAATGAAAAGTAACTCAAAACACTACAACTTAATCTGATTCATTCAATTAAAGTTTTATTGGAACAGCTTGTGAAAAAGATTAATTCTAGTGAAATGAGGATCTCCTAAGACATAAAAGGGAAATGCTGAAACAATTAGTAACTTAGAAAATTACAGATAAATCTCATTCAATGTTTGATAAAGGTTTATTGGAAGAGTTTGAGAAAAAGATTAAATATAATGTGGTAAGGTTCTCCTATGAAATGCTGAAACAACGTATAACATTACAACTAAATCTCATTCATTTGATAAAAGTTTATTGGAAGAGCTTGAGAAAGAGTTTAACTATAATGTGATAAGGATCTTCTATGAAACGAAACAATCAATAACTCATAATATTACAACTAAATCTAATTTATGAATTAAATATTTATTGGAAAAGCTTCTGAAAGAGACTAATTGTAGTATAATGAGGATCTTCTTTTTAACTAAATAACAGAAAATGAAATGCTAATAACTCAGAATATTACAATTGAATCTCATTAATTTAATAGATATGTATTGGAAGAGCTTGAGAAAGAGACTAATTGCAATATCATGAGGATCCTTTATCTAAGAAAATGACATGAAACATAATGCTAAAAGCTATGATTTCAGAAAGCAGTATAAGTAAGGAAATATAACAAAACATAATTGAAAATGAGTTATCTAGAAAACATGTAAAACCTCCTCGAATAGCAGGGGCACTCTGCTATCAATTCAGAATTAATCCTTTAAATCCTCAAGGTTGTAATCAAATCAACATCAAAGGACTGATCTTCTTTATTAAACAGAGTATGGAAAATAAAGTATTCACTGCAAATATGAACTGTAAGGTACTTTTTCTGAACTCTCTTTTTGGTCTTGTGCAACCAATATTTAAAATGAAATTACATAACTGATTATGAGATATACTTGTTACAAGTGGCTAATTCGAATTAGACTTGCTATAGGACTATTGGGCTCTTGCTAATTCGAATTTAGAATTGTAATAGGACTACTGGACTCAAATCAAGAGTCCTACTACATTTGGATAACATAGTTTGAATCCACGTTTGACCATGAGTTTATACATGCTTTTCTATCGATCTGGACTGAGTGAGTCAGATAGAATCCATGTAGGCATCATTCTAGAAACACCCATGTGGCCCAATCCTCCAACTAACACTTGGAACATATTCAACCACAAAAATAGCTATGGAACACCTTATCGGCTACAGAACGTCTGTATTCTGTAGCTATACTACACAAAATTATTAAAACAACAAAAACCATGAAAATACAATATGTTAATCAATTGAATGTATCCTTGGGACAATCCAAAACATTCTTCATTGATTGGGGCTTATGAATTGATGAAAGAGAGGTGAAATGAGATGAGAAATTTGTAAAGAAAAGGGAAATTCTAGGGTTCAACAGATACTTGGGAAAAAAATATGTTGAATGACAATTTATCAACATAAAAGTTGAGGATTTAACACTATGAATACTTGTGTTGTGTAGCTAGCTCCAAAAATAGAAGAAAAGAGATGTCAACGCCTTAGAAATAAGCCACTTCGAGGGGGAAACCTCCAATACATTACGTGAATGAACAATTATTGGATGATACAATTTACAAAACCTCCTTTCTATATATAGGAGTCCATGTGGCCATAATGTAATCCTAGTGGGCCACAATGTAATCCTAGCTGACCTAAGAATAATAATTTAAGGGCACAATAATAAAAAAAATGGGGGTTACAAGGGTACAATAATAACAATAAGGGGGTTACACTAATAACAATAAGGGACTATACTAGTAATATTGGGACCTAACATGCCCCTCTCCTTGAAAAAAGTGTTGTCCTCAACGCTTGAGTAGCTCTGGGTGCTTCTGTATAAACTTCTCATCCTCCCATGTAGAATCTTCAGTGGGTAAATTCTACCACTTGATGAGATACTCTGAAATTGATTGATTCCGTAGCTGTCGAGTTCTTGTTTCCATGACCGCTTCAGGTTCCAATATGATTTTTCCTTCCTCATCAAGTTCTGGCAATATTGTTTGAACTGGAATATTTTCACCAATAACCTTTTTTAAGCATGAAACATGGAAAACTGGATGCACTCGCGAAGAATCAGGAAGCTCCAATTTGTATGCCATAGTACCAATATTTTGCAACACCTTGTAAGGACCATAGTAATTTGGCGATAATTTATTATCCTTCTTAGCTTGCTTGAGGGACATTTGTTTGTATGGTTGTAGGCGTAAAAATACCCAATCTCCTACATCAAAACTTCTCTCACTACGATGTTAATCTTCCTATTGTTTCATTCGATTTTGTGCCCAATTCAGGTTATCCTTTAAGAGTTGGAGAACTTCTTGCTGATGCTCGATGTGATCTTCCACTGCTTGAACCTTCGAATTTTCCCTTAAATATGATGTGATGGATGGTGGATGATATCCATAAAGTGCCATAAATGGGGTCATTTTTGCTGCAGTATGGAAGGAAGTGTTATACCACAATTCAGCGAGAGGTAACCACTTGACCCATTGTGTTTGTTTATGAGATACAAAACAACGAAGATATCCTTCCAAACATTTATTTACTATCTCATTTTGACCATCATATTGAGGATGATAAGATAAGATATGAGCTAATTGAGTACCCAAACAAGAAAATAACTCCGTTCAAAAATTTCCAGTAAAAATGGGATCTCTGTCGCTCACAATAATCCTTGGGCTTCCATGTAGCTTTTGAATTTTGTCCATAAATGTAGTAGCAATTGTACTTGCTTTAAATGGATGAGATAATGCACAAAAGTGTGCATACTTGGTAAGTCTATCAACTACCACCATGATGACACTCTTTCCTTCGGACTTAGGTAAACCTGTGATAAAATCCATTGAAATCTCCTCCCAACGTCGACTTGGAATGGATAAAGGTTGTAGAAGACCCGGGGTCTTAATTGTCTCAACTTTATTTTGCTGGCAAACCAAACATTCCGCCACAAACTTTTGAATATTAGATTTAAGGCCATCCCAAAAAAATTCTTTCTTCACCCTGTGGTAAGTTTTTAAAAATCCTGAGTGTCCTCCTAAAGGAGAAGTGTGCAATTCCAGAAGAATATTTTGTTTTAGTTGGGAATTCTTACAAATATATAAACGATCTTTGTACCATAAGGAATCCTTTTTCCAACTAAATGTATCATATGTACTAGGATCTTGCTGCAACTTTTGAATGAGTGTCCATACATCTTTGTCCTTCTTCCATTCATCTCTTGCTTCGGTTATCCAATCTGGTTGGATAATAGAAATGGCACAAAGCAATGCTTCCACCTCTTCATTCTTTCTTGAGAGTGCATCTGCAACAACATTAAGCCTTCGTTTTTTGTAGATTATTTCAAAGTCATAACCCAACATCTTTGTGACCCATTTTTGCTGCTCTTATGATGATAGTCTTTGTTCCAAAAATTGTTTAAGACTATCATGATCAGTTTTTACCTTGAAGTGTCTTTCCATTAGGTAAGTTTTCCATTTCTTTAGTGCATGTAGTATTGCTCACATTTCCTTCTCATAAATGGGTTTCTGTAAATACTTTCCTTTGATTGGACGACTTTCAAAAGAAATGGGTCTTCCTTCCTACATTAAAACAATACCAATTCCATTTCCTGAGGCATCACATTCCACAATAAAGGTTTTTGTGAAATCTGGCGTAGCTAAGACCGATGCTAGACACATTGCCTCTTTAAGATGTTGAAAGGCCTTAGTTTCTTCAAGAGTCCATGAAAATTCATCTTTCTTCAATAATGTTGTTAGAGATGTTGCTATTCTTCCATAAATCTTAACAAACTTACGATAATACCCTGTTAACCCGAGAAATCTTCGCAACTGCTTTATGGTTGTGGGGATTTTCCATTCCTTAATGGCTTTAATTTTGTTAGGGTCTACTTTAACACCCTCGTGAGATACAATATGACCCAGATATTCCACCTCTTGTACTCCAATGAAACATTTGGATTTTTTTGCATATAATTGTTTCTCCCGCAATAGTTTGAGCACCCTGTCAACATGTTCAACATGATCCTTCCAAGACCTGCTGTAGATTAGTTTATCATCAAAAAATACTAGCACAAATTTTCTAAGGAAGGGTTTGAAAATGGAATTCATCAACCGTTGAAATGTAGAAGGTGCATTGGTAAGGCCAAAAGGCATGACCAAAAATTCATAATGACCCTCATGAGTTCGAAATGTTGTTTTTGGAATATCTTCAGTCTTCATTCTATTTTGATGATATCCTGAACAAAGATCCAACTTGGTAAAATAAATTTCTCCATGTAATTCATCCAATAATTCATCAATCACAGGAATGGGAAATTTGTCTTTAATGGTGAGCTTATTGAGCTCCCTATAATCCGGACACATTCGCCATGATCCATCCTTCTTGTGTACCAATACTGCAGGAGCAGAGAAAGAACTTTGACTAGGTTGAATTATACCTGCCTCTAACATTTCTGCAATCATACGTTCAATTTCGCTCTTTTGGACGTAAGGATATCTATAAGGCTCGATGTTTGGAGGAACACTTCCTGGAATCAAATGAATAGCATGATCATGATCACGAATAGGTGGGAGTCCTTTGGGAGTTTCAAACACCTTGGAATGATTGTCCAAGACTTGTTGGAGATCTCCATAAATAGATGATTTTGATGTTGGAACTTCTAGTGAGCATAATTGTGCAATTACACCTCGTTTTTCTTTCTTTAGAAGCTTTTTCATGACATTAGAGCTTATTATCTTTCCCGGCTTCCCTGCAATACCCCGTAATTTGACTTCCTTTCCTTCTGAAAAAAAATTTCAAGAAAAGTTCTTGAAAATTAAAAGCTACCGTCCCCAAAGATTGTAACCATTGTACTCCTAGTACAACATCAACACCTCCCATAGGAATGGAAAGCATTGGACTAGTCAATACATATTCCCCCATGGTTAGCTTGATATTATGGCATTTTCCAGAGAAATTTATAGTTCCTTCATTTGCAACCATCACTTGACATTCTGGTGCTGGGTATAGGAAACAATTTAATTCCTTGGCTACCTTACAATGAATAAAATTATGGGTGCTACCTGAATCAATCAACACTATTACCTTTTTCTTCTTGATATGTCCTTCTATCTTGAGAGTTTGAGGAGTGGTGATTCCTGCCAGTGCATTACACGATATGGTCGGACTCATTTCTTCCTCTTCTACGACTGGTTCCTAGTGTATATCCTCTTCTTGTTCATTTTCTTCTTCCTCTTCACAATCTATATAAAATAATTTCTTCTCAGCACACTTATGACCTTTAGTGTATTTGCTATCACAACTGTAGCAAAGTCCTTTTGCTCTTTTTTCTTCCAATTGTTGTGGTGTCAACCTTGTAGGTTGTGGAAATCTAGGCGTAGCAACACTTCCTTCTTTATTGAAGTGAGTGGTAGGCTTCCTTGTCGCCATAATTTTACATTCAATTTTTCTTGCCAACCTGAATGCCTTCTCCAATGAATCTGGTTCCAAAACGCGAACTTCATGTTGTATGTTATCCTTTAAAGTGCCTATGAAGAGATAAATCCTGTGTTCCTCTGGAATATCAGTTGCCCTTATATTCAACTTTTGGAAGTCCTCAATGTGCTCCCCCACCAAACCCTTTTGTTTGAGATTTATCAATTGGCTAAAGAAGGTGTTGCTCTTTGTATCCTCATAATGGTCTATCATTTCCTCCGTAAAAATTGATCAAGTGACAATTTTTTTACGGGAGAAAAGCCATCGATACCATACAAATGTATTTTTTTCTAAATGTAAAGTTGCAATGCGTACCTTTTGTGTGTTTTGCACATTATGGAGATCAAAATATTGCTCCATCTGTAGTATCCATGTTACAGGATCCTTTCCATCAAACTTCCTCATATCCATTTTTGGAATATGGTGGTTCTTCCCTCCAACAATAGAGTTTATGAAATCACGATTAACATTTATTTTGTTCTCATCGTGAGTTTCCTCTACTATATTTTAACCATTAGGAAAAATTTCTTGTATCAAACTTGCTAAACCTTTGATGTCTACTTTTAGATCCTTTTTCATGTTTTCCATGTTGTCTTTCATTTTTTCATCGATCTTAGCTTCCATGTCATCCATCTTAGCTTCCATGCCCACTTCCATGCCATCCATCTTAGCTTCCAAACCATTCATCTTAGCTTCCACGCCTTTCTTCAAACTATCCATCTTAGTTTCTGTTAGACTCCTATACCAATAGGTGTCATTTTTCATGATTGACTTGATGAACTATGCAATATGTTCAAACCTTATTCTTGTTGCAAAGGTGTTCCATATTCTCAAAAAATCAAAAATAAAAAAAATTTAAAAATGTAAAGAGGGTATACCCTAAAAGAAAAATCAAAAGGGTGAAAAGAATAAAATGGTCAAAAAAATGAAAGAAATGAACCCTAAACAAAAAATAGACTAGGAAAGTGTGCAAGTCTAAATGCCACTACTATTTCATTTTCTGTAATAAGTAATTGTGTGCAGATTGTTAAACTTTTGCCACAATTTATGAAGAGTCAAACTGTTTAAACTTGACTCATTCATTTTTCAATTTCATGTTGTAGAATAGAGAATAAAATCTGACCAAACAGTTTAATCTTGGCAGATAAGTAGATAGGTATAGTTAATAAAAGGAGCTAAACAGTTTAATCTGATCCCTTGGATGTAATAAGGTTAGAACTAGATAGATTTCCATATGTAAAAGAAAAGGTGTGATAAGGGTTTGCCAGTCTAAGTGCACCCTAATAAAGAAGAAAAAATGGTAGAGTAAAGTAGGTAGGGTAGGCAGATGTTGTTGCAGAATTACTTGTGATGAATGATGGTTCTAAATGTTTTCAATTTTACTTTCATCACAAAGTGCAAAGGCAGATACTTCATTGGAAAAAGTTCACAACAGAGAAAAGTCAAATTATTAACTTCCCCTCTCATTTTCCCTAAACATTTCACTAATTTCCTTAAGTACTAAGGTATTTGAAGATTAAAGGGGCTCAAGGCATTTCCTTGACTTTTGGAGGGACTAGACCCTCGGCCCAATAATTGAAAAGACCTAAGTACTTGAAATCATCCATTATCACATTCATTCATCTTTCAAAAATCTTTTCCTAAGTAAAATCTCATTTTACTTAGGAAAATCCTTCGATATTTCATGAAAAGCCCTCAAAATCACTTTTATTCTAAGTCTAAGTGATGAAAGTATAATAATGTCATTTACTTTTGAATTCTCACTTTCTTAGTTTTATTTAAGTATTTTGAGTTTACATTGTCCCTTGTCATATTAACTCTAATTTATCTATTAACTCCCTATGAAAATCACATTTTCCTATGTGTATAATTCCTTTCCATATAATATCCCCAAAACCCATGTATTATAGCTATTTTAGCCAAAAGTATTTTATTCCAACTTATTCAAATCAAAAACCCACAATATGCCCCCTTTTGGCTAAAATATAACATTAAATCTATTCCCTCCCCCTATGGTAATAAATCACATTGGTTTGATTACCATATATTAAAAATATATATGAAAAATCTCTTAAACATATGCATATATGTTTAAAACAGAAAAATAAAACCCAAAGTTTAATTAAAACTAAAGTTTGAAATAAATCATCCCTGCGCATTTAAATTTTCCTGACCATTTTTCCATATGGGATTAATTAATCCTTAAGATTAATTAATAACCGAACCCTCCAATAAAATCACTCCAGAAATTATTAATTAACCATTAAACGCGTCGGACCCGTGCCACTAAAACCCTATCAACTCCCCGTCCCGTCCACCGTCAGATCATCCGCTCCAATCGATTCCACTGGCCATCCCCCATCCGAAAGATAATGCGTGAAATAAAAGTGGTTTTTGAATAGTGCCATTGCTACGTGTCAAGCACTGTATCGCTTCGCTGCTCATCCGCCTGAAACTGCCTTCGCTCAAAAGCGGTGCGGAAAAAACCGCTTACCACCTTCCCCCCTGACTCATCTCCCGTACGTGCTGATGTCATCTCATAAATTAATAAAAAATCCCATCACCATGTTGAATTTGCGAATAAAACCAAACAACTCACGTCTTCTCATTTTTTCCTCCACAGTAAACGGCTACACCCTCCATGCAAAGAAATTTGAAAAATCAACTGTCAAGTGCCATTAACTGAATTTTTCCGAAGACCACTGCCAGACCTCTCAAAATAAAATGAAACCTTTTCGACCTCCCCTGCAAACCAATGCTTTCTTAACAATTTTTTTTGTTTTACAGGTGATCAGAAGACCACATCCTTGGATAAACAGTCTTAATACTAGTCATAAGACTTGTTTACTTTAAGAGTGTTATCAAATCTATTCAAACAGATATGGAAGATAAAACATACAGTTGAAAGACAAGAAAAGGACATATGATATTAAACAATTTACTATTGAAACAAACAGTAAAAAACCTAAACTACACATTGAAGGTAAAAGGACACAGTAAAGAATAGTTAAAGAGTATGAGTGGTTAAAGTGTATCAGGTAAAAGTCATAGTGAAAGTTAAAATGAAGTTATAGAGAAGTCAAAGGTAAAACAGTAAAAGTAATTACAGAGGCAGTAAAATGGTAAAAAGAGATGAAAATACTTTCACCAACATTGAATTTTTTCTAAAGTGAATGTAAAACAGTTAAAAGAACAAAAAAGTGAAAAGATGAAAAACACAAGAAGAAATATTTTTGCAGAAATTGCATGTTTTAGTCATTGTTTTGCAGAAACTATTGTGATCAATCCAAGATGAATTTTTCAAAACTGAAGGAGTTTTATGTTCTTAAAAGGACCATATACAAAAACCTCTCTTAATTTTCTAACATCTATTATGGTTTTGGAAATATTAAACAATGTTGGAAAGAACTTTTTGCAGAAAATTCCTGTTAAGTCATCATTTTGCAGAGCATATTATGGCCAATTAGAAATGCATTTTACAAAACAGAAGGAGTTTTTTGTTCCTACGAGACCCATCTACAAAAACCTATCTCATTTTTTGCACAGTGATTTCAGACTGAGAGATAGATGCACATCTTTACAAGCTATTTTTCAGACTCTGTAAAACTCTGTTTTACACATCTTTTTGCAGAGCCTATTGTGCACATTTGGAGAGGAATTTTAGGAAAGTGAAAGAGGTTTATCTCACCAACATATTTATATACAATAACCTCTTTCACTATTTACATATATATTACATATTGAGAAATAAAAAAGTATCATTGGACCCCAAGTTTGAATAATTGTTGGAGCAGAATTCACAAAAAAAGGAAGCAGTTAGTGACTTGGATGCCTCATCATCAACTAAGAGTTGGATCAAATTCGAATTCTCCTCTTTTTCATCACCTATCCATACAAAATAGTGCCAAATAGATGCATTAGTTTGAGTGTCCTTTATTTAAGTTCTATTTATGTAAAATAGTTGGAGAGATTTGTGAACCAATTTTGATATTTTTTTCAAGATATTTTAGTTTATAATTTGTATAAATACTCCATCATATTGGAGTATTGAGGGTGGATTCTACTACTTTACAGTGACATTGATGTTTTTGGAATAAAAGTGTTTTGGAGAAATTTATTTGTGGCTTGCTGGATGATAATTTGAAGCTCAAGACTTTTTGCAGGATTCATGTGTCGGACTGCAGTTCAATAAGTCTTTCTATCCTATGTCTTAAGTTTTATATCTGTTTATAATATCACTATGTTCCATTTCTGAATAATTGACATAAAAGAATAAATCAGAACTTACTTAAGTGTACTCTGATTTTCAATTGTGGTTATTCCAAATGTTTTCTTCCAAACTGGTTATAAGCAACGAATTCTTAATTGCTCTTGTTTCGCTGGTTTGAACATTTTGATTACTATAGTAAAGAATTCTTAACTGCTCTTTATTTGTAATCATTCATTTTCTTTCTTTGAATATGTTGAAAGATTCTTGATTGCCTTTCATCCCTTCAAAACCCATTCCATCCACTTTAATTCCTAAAAATTGTTCTCTGTTTGGCTATCTTGCCCTGCAAAGCCATCTTGTGTGTAGAAGATTAATCCAGTAAAGCCATCCTTTTGAATCCATAGCCCAATGGCCTGAAAATATTCAACCTTTCCCTTAGTTGGCGGATTCCACCATTTTCAAAAAAACTCTTGGACTTATAACTAGCCTAAAATTTTCTAAGAATAAAGTTAAATCATAAAGAGAGAGCCCTCTCTGGATACAGATTGGCTAGATTCTGTATCCAAAGGTTGGTTTGTGGTTACCTCGAGTATACTTTCCTTTTCCACAACTTCAAGGAAAACCTAAGTGATAATAGTTTCCACGCCTTTCTTCAAAACTTCCATTTCATTTTTTGTTGTTCTTTGCGAGAGCGAAATTTGTTGCACTTGTTCTTGTAATTTTGATATGTCATGTTGCCATTATTTGTCTTCATGAGACATAGTAGAGCCTTCTAAAGGCTTAATGGGTGTTGAATTCTTTTTTGGGGCCATTATTTAGAACCCAATACTAATATCTATTCTACAATATGCCCTTGGAATCAATTCAAATTGATTCTTCAAACAAGAATTATGAAATTTGGAAAAAAAATACACATTTTTCTTTCTTTTGAGGAGCTCGATATTGAAATTGGATTATCTCTATAATTACAGCCCTTCAATATCTAAAATTTAGCACTAAAGTAGCCCTCTGAATTCTCTTTTCAATGCCACAGGTCTAACCTGATTTGGATTCCCCAAGACAAAGTTATGTCCAATCTCCCACAATGACCTAATTATGGACTGGTTCAGTAGAACGAACTTGTATGACTTGCCACGTGTCAATGTTTCATCCTTCGCCTCTAAAACTGATAGCCAAAAAACTAAATTCCATGTACTTGTGACCACTTTTATGGCATTCCAATCCAATGCTCAGAGAGAGAGAGTTATTGAACTTTTCCCATGATCACCTCTTTGAGATGAAATTCGGGAGCCTGACAAAGCACTAATTTCCACAGATCATATCTCCACAAATATTGTGAACCAAGCTCTTAACCTTTTTGATGAGTTTCCTCAGTATTTTAGCTTCGCACCCTAAAAATTTCAGATTTTTAACCTTGGTAGAAAAAAAATTATAGCGCAAATGCCACGATGACCTGTTTAGGAGCCTGAAAAATGACCTAAATTCCACAGATCATATCTCCAAAAATATTACGAACCAAGCTCCGAAAATTTTAGAAGAGCTTCCTCAGGATTTCGACTTTGCACCCTAAAAATTTTAGCTTCTGAAACTTTGTAGAAAAAAAATTATAGCGAAAATTCCACGATGACCTGTTTGGAGCAGCGAGACCCTAGAATCCAAAGCTCTGATACCAAATGTTGTGTAGCCAACTCCAAAAATAGAAGAAAAGAGATGTCAACGCCTTAGAAATAAGCCACTTCGAGGGGGAAACCTCCAATACATTACATGAATGAAACATTCTTGGATGATACAATTTACAAAACCTCCTTTCTATATATAGGAGTCCATGTGGCCATAATGTAATCCTAGTGGGCCACAATGTAATCCTAGCTGACCTAACAATAATAATTTATGGGCACAATAATAACAAAATGGGGGTTACAAGGGTACAATAATAACAATAAGGGGGTTACACTAATAACAATAAGGGACTATACTAGTAATATTGGGACCTAACAACTTGTTTCTAATACTAAATTCTTGATACTATTGTCTTCCAACAACTATGAGTGCCTTAAACACCATTGACACCCTGGCCGCCAGTAGAATAAAGTTCCTCCAACTACCCTGACCCCAATTAACATACACGTAGAACATACCCACCTAAGGGTACAACCCCTAGTTTGTAGAGTTATCAAGCTCATTTTAACATAGGCGGGCGATATAGGCCACCATCACCATTAGCCCCAAATTAAGCCTTCTGAAGGGATGTTTAGGATATTTTGGACGCTAATAGAAAGGACATAATTGATTATGCTAGTTTTTCAATAGGCTAGACATAGTCTATCTGTAAGTGAAAGTGAAGGGATTTTTTCGCACTCAATTTCGTTTGATACAGTGCTTGGAAGGCATATAGATATGACCCTTGGAAGGGAAAAATGCTTTAGCAATGTTGTTGCTAACGACACTTTCTACCCATGTTACATATTTAGGCACATGTCATATATAAAGATTTTCCGATGTTTTGTTACAACTAGATGGACATTGGATATACCTTAGGGGTTTCCAACATCTATGCTCCAATTTAAATCATGGCTAACCTTGTTGAATATGTTTCTAGGCTGTCATATCAGTTTCCTTGGCAACAACACCATGTAATCCTTGGTGGCAGTAATGATTGTATGTTCTAGTTACTAATTTCCCCCTTAATGCTTGGGAAAAAAATATGTTGAATTACAAATTATCAACATACAAGTTGAGGATTTAACACTTTGAATACTTGTTTCTACTACTAAATTCTTGATACTACTGCCTTCAAATAGCTAGGAGTGCCTCAGACACCATTGACACCCACGTTGCCAAGAGAATAAAGCTCCGCCAACTACCCTGACCCCAATTAACCTACATGTAGAACATACCCACCTAACGGTACAACCCCTATTTTGTATATTTCTCAAGCTCATGTTAACATAGGCAGGCCAGATAGGCCACCATCACCATTAGCCCCAAATTAAGCCTTCTCAAGGAATATTTGGGATATTTTGGATGCTAATAGAAAGGAAATAGTCTATTGATTATGATAGTTTGTTAATAGCCTAGACATAGTCTATCTATAAGTGAAACCGATAGGATTTTTTCCCACTTAATTTTGTTTGATACAGTGCCTGGAAGGCATATATATCTAAGCCTAGGAATGGAAAAATGCTTTAACAATGTTGTTGTTAACCACACTTTCTATCTGTGTTATATATTCAGGCCCATATCATATATACAGATTTTCCAATGTTTTGTTACAACTAGATGGACATTGGATATATGTTAGGGGTTTCCAAAATATATGCTCCAAATGATGCTTTGGAAAGTGCAATTTTTCGCCACTAAATAATTGAAAATTTATCAGAGGTGAACTGGTTGATTTGTAGGGACTTCAACATGGTTGAACCAAAATGACAAGAATTTCTTCTTTCTTCCTTACCGTTAGAGCCCCAGAGATCTAGCGGCTTAGTTTAATCTGTGTTCTAGCTTAATTATATACAACTATAATGTTTATATAAGGAATGACCTTAATTTTAGAAAGAGAGGATTAAAGCAGCTTGATTGGGGCCATTCTCTAGAATCAAAATGTCTTCACAATTGACTATCAACGCTACACACTTGTTCAGTTGTTGACCAAATTTACTACTTTGTATGACTACTAAAAATTTTTTCGCATCTCTTAGGCAAGTTTTAAGTCAAGCATGTCGTTGTCAAACTATATTCTTAATGCATCTCTCTTTGAGAACTCTAGTTGCTTACGATGGTATCCATCTACTAGTTTATCAACCCTGTTTTAATATTTGATTTTGAATCCTTCATGGAAATTAGCTTCTTCCCCTATAGCTCAGTGACCTTCCCTAACAATTGCTACCCTACACTTCTTTTTAATATGCTCATTGTGTATATTTTATCAATGAAAACTCAAAGATGTCTAACAGCAACAAAAAATAATAGACCTGAAATTTTGGCTGCTAAAGCCACAAACCAACAAAAACCATTGCAAAACAAGTTGATTCAACCAGTAATGTTTTAATAAAAATCCCCAAATTATTGTTTTTCAACATTTAATTCAATGGAAATAAACATATTTTATCCATGCGAGCCATCCCAATTTTTGTTGTAGCTTACTGACATATGTGAATTCAATTGTAATAAAGATGTAAATTGAATTTCACGATTTAAGTAATACATGCTCTAACACCAAACTCCTTGTATCCAACCACCTTCTAGGTTCTGAACAGACACCAGAGGTCATGATTACCCATAAACACATTCCCTCGTAACCAATACCTAGTTATCTAAGAATAAAATGTTTCTAATATGCTCAATTAGAGATGAAGGATTATCCTAGGACGTCAATTTTCTCATTTGGGGTGTTTTTTTCAGCCTTGGATACTTAGTGGTTAAGGGCTTCAAGGGTCAAGGGTTAAGGGCCAAGGAATTTAGGGTCATAAGATTTAGCATTTAAGGACTTAGGATTTAGGGGATTTAGGTGTTCGTGGTTAAGGGGTTAGTAGTTAAGGTGTTTAGGGGTGAAGAGTTCAAGGTTAAGGGTCATAGGTTAAGAGGATAAGGGGTTATGGCTTAGGAGGTTCATGGATTATATGTTAGGGGTTAATATCTTAAGATTTAATGAGTCAAGGGGTTTATGGGTTATGAGTTATGATTGTAGGAATTAAGGGATTATGAATTGGGGGTTAAGGGGATAGGGAATTTAGTGGTTATGGGTTAAGGGCTTATGTTTTATGATAATTGGACTCCTAATCCCCTTATCACTACGATTGGAGGTTCCAATATCAATTTCTCTCACCACCTTCCCTCTAGGTCCCCTAGGCCCTAAGCCCCCTTATCATTATCTGATGCTATGACTATATATCTTAGTAAACCATGCTTGCACCTCTAACTTCTACCCATACAGGCTATTGTTTTGTCCCCTTGCCTTGTTCAATACACCATAATATATCCCCCCCACAACCTTTGTAGTTACGTAATTCCACTTTTCCTAATGTTATGAACCCCCAAATTTCGTCTCAATGCCCATAAAAGTACACCCTTGGTCCCCTTGGCTAAGGGAGTAAACACATTAGGGGTTATGGGTAATTGTGATAAGGGAGCCCCTAATCCCCTTATCACAACTAGAAATAGTCTTATGAACACCATCAATATCTATTGTAGGTGTTGTGGTGAAATCAATAATGAATACAAAGTTGTGGTCAATAGGACAGGGATCATCAAGATGTTGAACCATACAATGTAAATATGGTTTCCAATGCTCGTGATCTAGTCACATAAAATATTACCCCATAAATTTTTGCTTTGGGGCACCCTTAGGATTCAATAATTAATCTAAAGTGAGAGGATTCATTGCTAAGGTGACAATGGAAACAACCTTGAGTTGATGCAAAATGACACTGTGTGAGCCTTGCACAACTAGGGTGTCAGTTTCATCATCATGAGTCTTATTCTTCTTCCTCAACCCTTTAATCCCCCTCCTCTATCCCTAGAAGATCAAGTTCTTGCTTAAAAGGCAAGCAAGTCCCAATATTTATTATATCTTAGGGAAATGGTTTCTAGGGTCACTTCCCACCTATTCATTAACCTACACTCTACAATCAATCTTCCCAACCATAGTCAATTCTTTTTACTGATATAGGAACCACAATATTGTCTTCATCTAGGGCTCTTCAAATCTTCCACCTAACAGTGGTTTCAATCCTCTCAAAATCATTGTTCTTGTGTATCAACAATTTGATATTTTTTGTCCAATCTATGAACAAATATGAAATACTCCTCTTATCATCCTTCTAATGATCTGTAGATGAATGAACTAGGGTCACAAATCAGCCACTAACATTCCATTGAATTTTTGTAGGTTGCTTCAAATCTCTGTCTAAAACTATATGGTCAATCCACCAAAATCAACTCCTTTGCATGTCAATCCATTCTTCATATGGAACATTTATTCTGCATACTCAATCTTCTTCTCATGTTCCACTCTCCTTTGGATCTATTATCTCCACACATACTGAATCTACAAACCATCTTCCAGATCTGTGGTCTATATTGCAGAAATAAACCTCGCTTTAAGGGTCACAACCGCTCTTCTTCTACGCAAATTTGTCACAGTATTAAGGGCATACCTTATGAACTAAACATGCTAGGAAATTTTCCTAACCATGGAATTATACTTATGTACTTCTAATTGTTGTAGAACAAACCCTATCCACCCGTAGAAAAAACCACGACTCTTACCTCCATAAGGGACTCGACCTAGCTCATATGGATCCATAGATTCTGGGAATTTCTTTGACTTAATCTTGAGATGAACTTCAGATATTAATGTTGACCCTCAAACTAGGGTTACCTCAGTTAATATTATGCATGTGTCTACTTCTGTTATGAATCTAAATTATAGTGCAAGCCCTCCTCCATTTATATTAGTCTTTAGCATAGACCTTGTGGACTACTAACCACCACAAGACAAGATGGTATCAACCCTCTCTTCTATTTCATGTATAAAATATAACCAATAGGATTCAATCTAATCTTGTAATGTACTAAAACAAGATATTGAATCCTTCCTACAATTTGCAGAAATAGAACACGATTTCACAATCACATATAAGTAAGAGGAAGAAATTATAAATCACACAACACAAGTTGTATATATGGAAAACAACTGATCAAAAACCCTCTATCTCTATTGTGTATTAAGTCAAAGAATCATAAAAAAATACAATGCTTAATGTCTCATGAAATTCTTCAGCACTATGCCAATTGTCTCCTGCTGATCTAGGCAAAATCAGTCTAGTACTTAGCCACTTCTCAACCATCATTCAGCCTGCCTTGCTCACACAATTCCTAAGGAATTATCTCCCTATTAATTAGGAAAATCATCCTTCCTTTATTGTGTAATCCATCATGGCATCCCAATTACTTTATAATTTCACATGGGAAATTTTGTATAAATACGACAGATCGTTATGTTCCATTTAACCTTTGTCTCAACTGGGTCTTCCTTGGAACTGACATGCATGCAATTATTAATAGAGACTTATCAGTTATCTATTTGGTCACTCATTGTGAATTAAATATAATTTAATTCACTGGACTTCTCACTAGCTCATCACTTTGTTAGAACTATTTAAACTGATTTTAACTCAATTAATTGAGTTAACTAACTCACACCTACACCCCACTAAAGCATCAACTGCAACTGGAACCCAAAAAAATTATAATCCCTCTACATGCCTCATATTATACCCTCATGATGCGAACATATGCAGGAACACAATAAATACATAAATAAACATCAACGTGAAGATGCAACAAGAATAACACTTCATTTCATTAATATCAAAATACTAAAAAATTCTTATAGAAAGAATGTAAAACAAACTAGCTCAGGTGATGGTAGCTTATCTCTAAGAAGATATGTGGCAGCTACATGCCTCTGAATTGTGTTACAATAAGGCTCAAGAGCCTTTTTATTATTGAAAAATAAGAGAAAACCCTAACCTGAGGAGATGTTGTGGTTAGTTGAGAAACCAACTTCCTGGGGTCATAACTTGGTCATATGATCTTCGTTTGATGCGCATGATACCTTGTTAGAAAGATCTCTCAGAGGACTACAACTGCTAATGTGATTTCTATGAAATTGTCAAAACTTTCATGCCCAAAAAATGTCGTTTGGGGCCTCAAAACGGCTCCAGAATTTTAGGACCTGAAAAACTGACAAAAATAGTAAACTGTGATATAATTAAGGAATCTGAAAAATGGAAAGAGACAATGGCGAGGGCCCAAGTGGAATAGGTGGGTGGCCACCAATAGCCACCTTAATCACCTCAACTCAAATTTCTTGAGGTAACTCAATCAACATGACTTAGTTAACTAATAGAAGTTGTTATGAGATGAAGTTACAATTTATTGTCCAATTTATTTAAGGGAAAAATAAATTAAATGCCTCACATTCCTCACTCCTAGCACATCAAAATTTCTCACAAGTGTGGGTGAAATTTTTCTTGTCCTTTTTGGTTGCTAATTTCATTATTTCTTGTTGCAAAATTCAATGCTCCCTCTCAAAAAGAAAGTAATTCAATCTATCTTGATCCAGTACCTTTGGAATTCTGCATGCAACACTTCTATAGTGTTGTTTGAACCTGCAAATCCTGAAAATTAATAGCCTCTAAATATCTAAATTAGTATAATGCATATTTCATCAAAGTCTTATGGCTGTTACTAGCTACTGTACCTATCTACTGAACTCTCAGCATTGTTGCTGGCATCTACATGCGTGCCCTTTGCACTAATGCCAACTCTGATCTACGCTCTAGTATCTGACATCCCTCACTCTGATTTCTATTTTACCTACATCTGAATGCATCAATATAACTGATCCTTCCCACTATTGTTGTACTTTGGACTCCTTGTAGCTAGGTTCGATCCATGAGACATGCCATCTCAATGGACGCTTCCCAAATTTCTGATCTTGGGATTATGTCTACACATCATCCCCACCTTTCACCTGAAGGTATGGATTCATGTGCTCCCTCTACCCATATGGCTTGAAATTTCCCCCTCATGGAAGCCTCTACTTGAGTGGATGCTTCCACTTGGTCTCCTCTCTCCTTCTCCAATTGTGGTTTCTCCACAACCTTCTCACACTACTTCTGAGGCTGCATGTTGAGAGGTAATGTGTGCTCCCTCTCAACCACCAAGTCTCTAAGCTCTGCTTTGCTCCTCAAAACTTTTCATGCATCTGGTACCTCAAGTGCATATAGGTTCTTGACTCGTGCACATTGTAATTGTCTTGTTGTGAAAAAAGTTTCTAAAAAAAAGTTGATTTTAAATCGATGATGTATACCTCATCCGAGCTATGATTCAACCGATTTTTTTTCCATTTGGGCAGTGTTTCACAAGGAATCCAAATATGCTATTTTTTTTAATATTACACAAAAATATTCATATATTATCTGCAAACTTGCCATCCAAAAAATTCCTGCTCTGATACCATGTAGAAAATATAACCAACGAGATTCAATTTGATCTTGTAATTTTCTAAAAAAGGATATTAAATCCTTCCTACGTTTCGCGAAAACAAAACACAATCGCACAATCACATATAAGTAAGAGAAATAAATTATCAATCACACAACACAAGATGTATATGGGGAAATAAACTGCTCAAAACCCCTCTATCTCTATTTTGTATTAAGTCAAGGAATCATGAAACAATACAATGCCTAATCTCTCATGAGATTCTCAAGCACTCTGCTAATTGTCTCCCGCTGATCTAGGAAAACTCGGTCTATTACTTAGCCAATTCTCAACCTTCCTTCAACCTACCTTTCTCATGAAATTCCTAGGGAATTAGCTCCTTATTAACTAAGAAAACGAGTCTTCCTTGATTGCGCAATCCATCATGGCATCCTAATGACACTATAATTGCACATGGGAAATTTTGTATAAATGTAATTGATAGTCATGTTCCCTTTAATGTCTTCCTAACCTGGGTCTTCCTTGGAACTGGTATGCATGCAGCTATTAATAGAGAATTATTAGTTATCTGATTGATCACTCATTGTGAATTAAATCTACTTTAATTCACTAGTTGACCTCTCACTATCTCATCACTGAGTTAAAACTAGTTAAACTAATTTTATCTCATTTAATTGAGTTCAATAATTCACACCTGCACCCCACTAATGCATCAACTACAACTAGGCCCCAAAAATATTATAATCCCTCTACATGCCTCATCTTAGACCCTCAACTCGAATTTCTTGAGCTAACTCAGTCCTCATGACTTAGTTAACTAACACAAGTTGTTATGAGATGAAATTACAATTATTGTCGGCCAATTTCTTTAAGGGAAAAATAAATTATACATCCACATTCCCCACTCCTCGTGCATCAAAATTCCTCACCAGTGTGAGTGAAATTTTCTTTTTTCCTTTTTGGTTTCCAATTTCACTATTTCTAGTTGCAAATTTCAACATTTCATAATTTGATGTGGCTTTCACACAAAGACACCATTGAAATAACATGCCCAAATTCTCATGAGCAACCTCTCTTAATCTTGATCTGCCAGAAGAGAAACAACAATATGCCATCCTACTTCCTAGCTCGAACTGACCATTAAGGTATGCAAAATTCTTGTGATCCCTCACATGATGATATTTCTCTTGGAGGATGATCATGGCCTCTCTTTAGCAACCCTTACTCAGCCCTCTTACTCAACCTACTTTAGGACTATATCTCTCTTCGCCCCCTTGATCAAATGAGCTCCTTCTCACTTGATGTTATTTCCCTCATCCTAAAGCCTCCTTAAATATTTTTTCCTATGCCTCTTAGGAACCCTCTAGAACATATGGATTTTATGCAGTTAGAACTTAGGAAATATTAATTTTCTTTTTTAATTTTATTGTAGATTTTAAACCCCATCTTGGGTCCAAAATAAATTTTCTTGGCTTCTTTTCCCACAAATCCTTTTGTGACCAATTTCACACAAACCCATCTCACTAGGCATGTGGAGTACCTCCCAAGCTACACAATTAAACAACATATTCTAGTTTTAGTAACCGTAACTTGGTCAAGCTCTTGTAGTTAAGCAAGCGCTTGGTTGAGTTCCCAAGTTGCAAATTAAGTAAGGGTAGTTGTGAGGGCATGATAGCTAGGGAGGGTCATAGCATGAAAATTAGGAAATAAAAGGCATGCTAACAAATGTCAGACAATGTAAATGCATGCTAAAGAGTGTTAGGGACTAGTGTTGGGGCATATCAAGGGATAAGTAGGTCAAAATGCATGGAAAGGAACAAATAAGAGTGTGTGTCACGGAGTGTTAGCAAATTCAAGTGTGCTAAAGATGAAGTGCATTAGGAGAAGTTCAGAATAGGATCTATCGGAGGAAAGCCTACGATTATTATATGGGGCTCGACATAGCCATTTTAGACAAAGAGATATCACTTTGTGCTAGGCACAACATTGTTTTTCCTTTAGCTATTTTTTTTTTATAGGAGATGTGGCACACTTTGGCTACATGCTCATGTTTTCAACCATTCCATATAATAAAATATTGTAAATTTTTGTGTATAATTTTTGGGGAACTCGGCTTGTGTCGGCTTATATATTGTGTGCCTTGTGCATCTTGTGGTTCTTGCAAAATCTCAGTTAATGTTCTACTCTTTATATGAATTGAACATACATTGAAATATTTCCTATGTAAGGTGTGTTGCTTAGTTGTTTTATGGTCGTGGCTAGATCTTGTGATCCTTGCCTTGGTAACCAGTTAAGTGGGGCAAGTTGAGCTTTGACATGGGTGGCATAAGATGAGTTATAGGAAGCTCTTAGGTGAACAAGGCACAATCTACTTGTAGTAGGTGCAATTGGTCAAGTTGTTGTGGTTGAAGCAGGCCAATATTGTCAAATGAATTGTAGTAGCCAAGGATTTTATTAGGTTCCAAAGTCAAGAATGAATGTAAAGGCTAGCTGTGAGGACATGAGTGCCAAGGCGTGCTAGGGAATGCTAATATGTGCTAGATAGTGTGAAGGCATGTCAAACAGCTAATATGTGCCAAGTGATAAGTTGTGCCAAGATGTGAAAGGGTGTGTCAATGCGTTCCAGTGACTGTCAAGGCAAAAAATGGAGAAACAAGTTAAAATACAAGGAAATGAACACATAAGAGGGTTAATAAGTCATCAATTTACCTTTTCCAAAAGGGGCATGTTAGGCACACCAACGCTAGGTGCCAATACGTGCCAAGTGCAAAGTCTTAGTGCATTCTAAGTGCCAAGTCTTCATTTTTTTCTTCTCATCTACTTTCCAATAGTTGATCTCAAATAAATTTAATATTAAACCATGTCAAATCATACCAAGGCATCTCAATGTATTCCATACATGCTAAGACTTTCCAAGCACCAACACGTGCCAAGTGCCAATATGTGTGAGGGAGTGTTATGCATGCTATGAAGTGGAAGGGCATGATGAAGAGTGCTAAGGTGTGCTAGAGAGTGCTAATGCATGTTGAGGAGCATTAAGGAGTACTAGTATAGTACAATACATTAAGGGAGCACTATGTCAAAATTCATGGAAGTTAATTAATATGAGGAACGTGTGCCAAGGTCTAGTGTTAATGAGTTCTAGTTGTCATGCCAAGGACGGAGTGACAAGGTGTGCTAAGCATTGGTAAGGCATGCTAGAGAATATCAAGGCATGTCAAGAAGTCATAAAGTGTGCTTGGGAGTTCCAAGTTGTGCTAATTATATGTGCCAAATAGTGCAAAGATATTCCAATACATGCTAAGTGCTAAGGATGTGCGGGGTGCTAGGGTATGTAAATATGTGTCAAGAAGTGTCAAGGCAACAAAAGAAGAACCAATAACAGGGTTAATAAGTCAGGATTTTATCTTTTTCAAAAGGGGCATGCTAGGAATACTAATAATAGGTCCCAATACATGCCAAGTGGCATTGTGTGCTAGGTGCTAATGTATGTCAATGCATTCAAACAAGGTGTTGCAGGGCATGTTAGGAGATACATGCAAGCCAATACATGCTAGTAGAGTTCTATGTTGTGTTAGCACATGCCACCATGTGCTTTGGCATTAGTGTTATGACAATATGTTCTAAGTACAAATATGTTTGTGAGGTGCTAAGAAATGTTAGTGTGTGTCGAAGCATTAGTTTAAGGTGTGCCCAGATTGTTGAGGAGTGTTAGGTCTTTCTCATTAATAGAATTGACAAAGCTTTATTATTTATTAAATAATATATTCCCTACACACACTAGTGGAACTTTATCTAAAGGGGATTTTCTAGATAATAAACTTAATAGATATGAATCATGTGTTGAATCATAGGAAAACTCTATTTGACTAGCCATTAATTGAGGGAAATGAAACACACTAATTACTTCTTAAAAAAATAACTGACTCTAACCAATATGGCCTTGGACATATTATAAAATAGACTCCACAATAATGGTCTTAAATCGTTATCGTTTGACAAAAATTATATTAACAGGCACATAGCATCATCAAAAACTCATTGGAATAATCAATGATGGCGAACATTTTTTTACCATCACCAAAAGTAACAAAAAGAGCATCGGTGAGGGTCATTAAAATTTCGTCACTAGAATTGTCACCAAATAGAGAATTAGTGACGGGCCTTTAATGACCCTCACCAAAAGTGCCAAAGAAAATGGCTTTGGTGACGGACCTTAAAGGACCATCACTATATACACTTGCAATGATGCTTTTTTAAGGACCGTCACCATATGTGACATTGGTGATGGACCTTAAAGGTCTGCCACAAGCATGAACCTCACCAATGTCCTTTTTCCTTGTAGTGCAAGGCTGCTAAGGCCATAGCGCCAGCCCTAAATACAATGCAGAAAGGTGAAAATTTGCATGTTTTTGGCCCTTTTGGAAGACCAGTTTTGCTCCAAATGAGCTGAAACTTGGTGAGTGTGATGTCATTGGCCTAAGGAACCCAAAAATGTAAAGTTTTCCTTCAATGGATGTGCCAAGAAAAATCAGAGTGCCCAGGGCACTGTGCCCTTGGCCCTCAAAAATAGTGAAAAACCAAAATTCTGAAAACTTGCCAAAATTTTGAATTTGTCTTCCTCATGGTGTTTGGGATGCTTGTAGGGAAGCATAAGCTAGGATATCAAGGTTTTTCTTGCCCTTTGCCTCCTTGAGAGCTTGAATTTTGGAAAGGGCTCTTTTGAGCTTTTCCCTTGCAATTTTATTTCTCAAGGCATAATGCTTGGCCATCTTCTTTTGAAGGCCAAGGTCCCTTTATGCCTTCTCTAGTTGATCCTCCATCTGTGTATTGGCCCTCTCTAACCAAGGCTCTTGATCATACTCTATCTCTTTGGTAAGAAGATCAATTGGAGTGAGCTACTTTACTAAGGCCACCTCTTTCTCTCTCTCCTTGGCAAAGGCCTTCCTCAAGCCAACTGTCCTTGGCCTTCTCCTAGAAAGTTGCCCTTCTTCATCTTCACTCCCATCAAAAACACCCAAGACTTCATCAAGTCTAACCTTGGTCCTTTCAGCCTCTTTCCGGGCTCTGATTTCTTTGACCTCATAAATGGCCTTTTGTGCCTCTAGCTCCTTGTTTACAATCTCATAATAATGAATTCTATTCCTAGCCCTAGTTATATTGGCTTGTAAATCTTTGATTTGGGCCTCCTTAACTTTGAGCAACATGCTTGAAATCCTTGCCTCATTTTCAACGTCACTATCAATATGAATGAGTTCAAATTCTTTCTCAGTCTCATGATGATCTTATTTTTCTTCCTTGACCTTTTATTTTCCTTTGTCAAGCTGCTTAGCTGATGTAGAAGGCATGGCCCCTTGCCTCTTGAGGGCAAAAAACACATGCCTACTTCCCCTTTAGTAGGTTAAAGGAAAAGGTTCAATATTGATCATTTGAGTGCTTTCACCATTGCTGCCATCATGACTGTCACCATCATTGATATCCTTGTTGTCTTCATGGATCTCATCAACACTACTCTTATGGTTACCTTCATCATTGGTATCACCATTGTTGTCATCTTCATCACCGGTTTCTGCTTCTGATCCACTAACTTGTGTTTCATCAGTGTCATCATGGCTGATTTCCTTACTGCTTTCTACATATTTTCCCTTTGAACCATTTACATCTTCTATGTTGACATCACTACCTTTTTCTTTGCTGCTTCATTCTTTCTCATTGATTTCTACACTATTTTTTACCTCATTGACATTAGCCTCATCAGTTTGTTCCTCATTTACACTAATATCTGCCTCTTCATTCCCTTCCTCCTCACTTCTTTTGGCATCTTCATTTTGTTCACTGACTTTTGGGTTTTCATTATCATTGATATTGGCATCATCATTTCCTCCCTCTTCCATGCTCTCTGCTTCATTACTGTGACCCTCATTGTGCTCTTTACTGCTATCATCAGCCTCACTTCCTTTAGACTCAGTGGAATCTTCTTAACTAACATTTTCTACCTCATCTTTGCCAAGACTGTCACTGTCATTAGCTTCACTGCCATCTTGGTTCTATGAGCCATTGTCAACATCATCATCACCATCACTTTTTATGCTTTCTTCATCATTTTGCTCATATTTATTGATATCTACCTCCATGAATTATTTGCCACATTCTTCATTTGTGTCTTCACTGCCTTCTACACTGCCTTCATCTTCTTCACTGGCTGATTTTTCTTTGTTTGACTCCTCACTATTTTCCTCTTTGTTTCCAACATCATTACTACCTTCAATTTCCATGCTTTTTAACTCATCACTCACCTGTGCCTCTTCATTCACTTCCTTCACTGCTTCATTGATCATTACCCTCTCCTTCATGGTCAATTGATTTCTCATTGTCACTTCCCTCATTGTCTGATGAATTTGGAGAGAGAGATGAAGGAAGGTTTTCTTGAGGTGAAGGAATATGTGTAGATGGTGAAACATGGTCAGTAGGAGATGATGGAGGAGTAAGGATAGGATGATGAGATGACAAAAGCAGTTTTTGCAGAGGATGGGGTTGTGGGTTGGTGAACACCTCATGGGAAATGAAAACCTCCCATGGAACACCCTTTTGTTGCAATTGATGCATCACAACCATTTTAATGAGAGAATAGTGAAAGAGGCTCTGCATATATTGTGAATGGTCTCTCTTTTGTACAATATAAGATAGTTTGTCAATACTCCCGTAGAGGTAGTAGGGTAGATAAAGCATTTTAACCATAGTAAAGTTTATGAGAAACCTTACGTGATAGGAATAAATCCTAGAGAACCTTCCCTCACATGTGAAATATTTCATAATGACCCTCATCATGGGTGCATACCTCTCAAGGAAATGTGAAAAATGAAATATGTATTTATTGTAGTCTTTGTATCTGGGTTTAAGGAATGGCTTATAGTAGCTCATGTCTAAATTGGCCTGTTTGAACCATTTTTCACCAACACTAGGTATCCCAGTGGCAATAGCAATGGCATATAAAGACAGATCAAAGTTTACTCCTGCAATATTGACTTGTTTCTCATGTAGGTTAAGTATGAACAGCCTAGTCAGCTCGGGATGATTCTGCACCTACTGTACTTTCTCACAAAATTGATAGCAGCCCACATTTTGGAAGCATGAGACAGTTAGGGGAGATGCATTAAGCTCCATTGTGTTTAGTGGTTCAAACCTGTTAATCCTCCCACCTCTGTGTTGATGCCTCCTTGGCACTTGGCCTTCTTCACCACTACCACTGTCACCTTCCCTTGACATTTTGATCACTACTGCTTTGAAAACCCTATTTCTTCTTATGAAACTGATACGTAAAGGTAATGGAATGGTGCTAAAAAGGCAGCCTTTTACAAGTGAGGGGTGAGCGAATGAGGGTAAAGGTATATGAATTTGAGGGAGAGGAAAAACCCTAATGAATACCCTTGCTGATTTGTTTAAATCTCCCTTTTGACACCTTGCACTGATGGAAAATGGATTATGAATGAAGGCAATGAATTTTTCAATCTTCTTGTGATGTAAGGGCCAGAGTTTATGAGTGGATGGAGAGGATGAGGGCACAACCTTAGATGAATGAGAAATATTTCAACAAAGCAACCCTCTGTTTGTTCTTAGTATGCAGATGGAGGAGTGTCTTAAAAAGTGGTGTTTTTATCATGAAAATTAGGTTTTCCTCCCTAGGTCTTCAAATTCCCTTAATCATAAATCACCACACATGCTAGAAGAAGGGATTGATGAAGTGTACTTAACCCTAAACATTTCTTTGGAGGTCATTGGAGGAAGCTGCAGAATGATGTGAGTTTAATTTAGGCTCTACAGGGTGTGGAGGTCCTCCTGGCCAAATGTGAAGTGCACAGGTGAATGAGGTGTTGGTTCGAGTAGAAGCGCAACTCTGTGTGCCACGCACACAACACTAAGGATTTTTTCCAGGCATGTTAGGTCTGTTAAGGAAACGTGCATCTAATACCTCCAGGCACGTGATGCAGATTAAATTTGCATGGGGAAAACCTCCAGGGGTGCAGCACCTGACTCCACACGTGCAACGCCAGGTAAACATTCTTGAATTTGACTCAGAAACTCATAGTTTCTCTCATGGATGCTTTCAATCATTTTGCAAGTGAAGAATGAGTCAAAATAAAAAAGAAAATGACCCTTTATATGTTTTGGTTTTAAATTTAATCTTTGCAAACCCATTTTTCTAATTTTTTTAGTCTTTTCACTTTCTTTCATTGATATTTCTCTAACTTTTTTCGTACAAGTGACTAGAATACTAACTTGGCCTCTCCTTTTGCTTTTCTTACCAATTCTTTTGTCATTTTTTGTTTTTAAGTGACTTCAAAAGATGAATTTGATCCTCTGTAATTTTCATTATGCATTTCAACTCAACTTACACCTCTTCTAATTGACCTTTTACACTGTTTGTAAGCATATATGCCCAAGTGATAAAATTAGACTCTCTTTTGGTGCCTTGAGACATGAAGAGTTCATTTGACAATTTTGTGATGAGTGCACAGTGACATACCCAAAACCCTGTATGATTTACAACATAAAACTTTTAGCTTTTTTACCTTGGCTAGAAGCTAGGAAATTTATGTCCCCTTTGATATTGAAAACTTGACATATTCATTCTGATAGAGCAGCAACCTTAAAATCATCCTTGGTTTCCACCTTGGAACTCAACATTATCTTTTTCATCTCTTTGATAACTACAGGTTTGTAGGCGGCTGAAATGATAATTTGGCTCCCTTTTTGTTTCTCCTTTTGTCTCGGCAAGCTTATTAACATACCTATGGTAAGGTAGAAACACCTTTGAAACCCTCTTTGGCTTGTACCATATAATTCAAAATCATTCCTTTTAACCTTCTTTGGCCACTTCTGATTTGTAGGTGCCATAAAATGCTAACTTAGCTTTCTTTCTGATACAATTTACATTCTTGTTCTTTTAAGGCAGTGAGACATTTTACCATGGAAAAAAATTGGATGCTTGCACAACAACAATATTTTCACAATCCTTTTCATTGCTGGCATTATGGAGTTTACCTCTCTTGACCACCTTTGGCATGAAAAAATCCTTGGGATAAGTTTGGAATCTTTACAAACAGTGACATCTTCAAAATCCCTTTACTGTCATCATGGGGACCAAACTTACCCTTTCACCTTCTTTGATCATCTTCCCAAAACTCTAGGCGTCTGGAATGCTTGAGAACAATTATCAGTGTTGTCTTCTAAGTTCTCTATAGACCTTTCAAGTTCATTCATTTTTGTCTAGTTCACCTCACCTTTTTCCCTATTTCATCTATAATTTCTGAAAAACTTCTCTTCATGTTTGGTTTTGGTGGTGTGCCTCCTCCATGTGATTACTACATTTGATCCCTGTTTGGCACACTGCTATCCCAATCAAGCTTAAAAACATTAATTCTCCTTAAGATCAAGTGCTTTTTGTCTTCTTGCTATGATGTATTTATTGAGGAGCATACCTCTTACCTTATCAATTCTCTGTTGATAGTCACTTTAACACTCTTGCAGAAGTGTCAAAATTCACATTTACCTTTTGTAGAACTTGAACCTAATAAAGTAGCCCTCCTTGGATATTTTTTGATATCTCTTGGAAAACCATGTGTTGATCTTCTTCTTTTTCTAAGCCAGCTTCTAGCACAGGAAAAATAGTGGTTAAAACACCAATGATGACCCTACAACCTATGAAACCCTAATGACCTAGTGGGAGGATCCTTTGACTAGCTTTTTGACTAAAAATTGGCTTGGAGTCTTCAAGTGTGAAAACAAAGTATTGACAATGTGGTGTATTGAAGATCCAAAATCCAATGTACTTGATTTATCTAAAGAGCCTACAAAGACAGTTTTGAGACCATAAATACTTGAGGATCCTGGTGAAGATGGGAAGGAATGGGCTAATTGGTAACCTTAGACAGAAATTGGAGTGATGGGCAAAGGAAAAATAGAGTGATGAAGTTATAAGTGGGAAAAAGGATGGATATGAGTGGCACAAGCCCATAAGGAGTCCTTTAGGAGTGGTAGGGTGACGATGGAATGGAAAAATGGTAGAATAGTGAAAATTTTGGTATAAGAATAATGAAGGTAGTGAGATTTCTAAAACTCACAATATTCAGGAATCTTTCTTTTAGAAATATAGAACCAATATTAGTCATCTATAGATAGTAAAAATTACTGATGACTAACAGTGGCTCCACTTGGGGAGGGTAGCTCCCTTTCAGGAGGTGTCTAGGACCTCAGAGCTAAAATCTATGAGTTTTGAAGACCAGTACCTTACTTGCACTTGGCAGATCCTTCTTCCTTCATTTGTTGATGATCTCTTGAGGCTATGATCTCAAAATCTGAAATACGTGTTTGCTTCAACATTAGTTCTACCTACCCGTCATACTTTGCCTAAAATTTTTCTTCTTTTGGGTGCACTTGGAATAGAAAACCCTTGACATTCTTTTCTTTTGAAAGAATAAAACTATCTACTTGTACCCTTATCACTTCCAAGAGTTCAGATTAGGCTAATGAACTCTCTTATTTCTCTATCTAGTCTACTCATTTGTCAAGATTAAGCTGTTTGACAAACTTTATTCTCTAACCTACTAACATGAAATTCAAAACATGATCAAACCAGGATTGAGAAATTTGATTTGTCATGGGTTGTGGCATTTAGAAAAGTTTCACATAGACATTATTTTTGTACAATCAAAACTAGAAAACATGAGGGTTGTGATCTATCATTTGTTATGTATCCCTCTCTTCTCTTTGGTTCAAATTTATGCTTTGGGAACCAGCAATCTTTCCTAATATAGTCTACTGACAAACCAAGCTTAAATGGTTTGACAAGTCTTCTTTTACTAACCTATCTGTAGAAATTTAAAACATGTTTAGTCATGAGGCTAGATGACTGAACAAGACTTTCTTTTCTCAACAATAGTGGAATTTAGGCTTATACACTTTGAACGATACTCTTTTTTGGTATGGGGTTGTACCTTTTCTTTTTCCTGCCCTCCCTTTCTTCCTTTATTTGTTTTTTTGTTTTTGTTTTTCTTATCTTTCATCAAGAAATATTATGTACAATGAATGAAAGCTTTAAACTGGGACTCTTGACCAAAATAATGCTTGAGGTTCTTGCCATTAAGAGGACCTCCAAATAACTTTACTCCATCCAGCTCTTGTAAAAAGAAATCATTGCTACCTCTAACTGAATGAATGATGTAAGGACCCTTCCACAAATTTTCAAATTTTCCATGCTTGTCTTTGTCCTCCCTCCTTGAATCCCATTTCATAACTTTGTCTCTCTCAAAGACCTTTCTTAGGTGAAGTAGGTACTCTTCATCAGTTTTAAAATAAAAAATGATGTCATCAAGGTATAACATAATGAAGTAACTTAGGTTCCTCGGAAAACGAAGTGTCCATGGGTCTTTTAAAAGTATCCCCCACATTCATCAACCTAAATGGAATTTTGTCATACATGTAGGTTCCCCAAGGTGGTGTGAAAGTTGTTTCGTGCTAACAACTTGGGAGCACTATCACCTGATTGTAACCTGGAAAACTATCAAGTAATGTCATCCTTTTAGAACTTATCACCCTTTGCAGCATATGAACTATCTTAAGTAAATGGTAGTTGTCTTTCGGGGAGGCTTTGTTCAAGCTTCTAAAGTCGATGCATAGCCTAATATTCACTGTTTTCTTCCTGACCGACACAAGGTTTGAAAGCCATCCTGAGTACCTGAGTGGGACTATGGTACTGGCATCATACATCTCCTTTATTTCTTTTTCAACTAGAGGTACTGTTGGAAATATGATGCAGAGTGTTGTCCTTGATGTCAACCCACCGAATGGAGATGAAGACATGAGATGGTTGACATGTGTTGTCCTTGATGGCAATCCACCTGATGAAGTTATACTTGACTTAATGGACTTGGTAAATGATGTAAATCTTATGTGATATGATGTTTGTTGACAATATGAGGCTGAGTGTTGTCCTTGGATAGCAACTCACTTGATGAAGATGATGACAACTTAATTGATGAAGTTGTGCTTGGTAGAATATGTTCCTGATGAGCTAAATATGATGTATCTACAGTGTGTACAGAAGGTAGTGAAGAAAAGAATTTAGCATGTGCTAAATCTATGATAAAAAGAGTATGTCTCAAGGCATACGTGGATCGGACTAAGGGAAGTCGCGTATGCACGCGGAAAAGAACGTTCCAAGTCGCGTATGGGCTAAAGCGCTCAAAAAGTGCAAAACCAGGGGTAACCACCATGGTATTGACCCATTGTATTGGGTAATGATCCGCCTAAATGACCCCGTCCAGGAATACCATCGGAAGTAATGTGGTTTTGGGCTCATGGTATTGAAAAAGGGGCTCATGGTATTGAAAAGGGTAAACCTATATAAGGAGAAGAAATTCATTGTGCAAATCATGGGTGTGGGTGCAAGATGTCTGAGCTTGAATGAATACTTCTCTCTGAAGTAGATCTGAATGGAAAGGGTTACACTTGAAGATAAATCTGAATGTATGATGCACCAATGATGAAGAAGGAGATCTAGATCTGAAATGCACTTGTATCTACTAGATCTGCTTATGGAAGACTTAGATCTGAATTGAGGCGAACATCTGTCTGAAGTAAAAGGGTTAAATCTGAACTGAATGTCCATCCAAGAAGTATGCAGCTCTGAAATGGTTGAAGAACCATACGCTAGTTCGCTGAAGAGGAAGCGCGTATATACGCAGCTTTGCTGAAGAAAAAGCGCGTATGCGCAATGAAATTGGATCTGTAATATGCACTGAAGTATATGATGGTCTGTGTGAACGGAAGCGCGTATATACGTCGTACATCGTAAAGTAGTTTATGCAAACTAGGTTTGATGAAGCAATGGGAAGGAAATATCCTCGATTGTTCTGGGCTATATTTCTCGCTATCCATTCAGAAGTGTCTCTGAATTGATAAGTATCTATTGGTGATGTATGTTTGAGCTTAAAAGTATGGAGTGGGTCCAGTCTGAAAATATGATGAAACGTGGCCTGCAAGTGGTGTCCTAAAGGATGCTTTGGATCCAGTGTGAAAATTGATGAAACGTGGTCCATAGAGGTGCCGAGGGTTGTAGCCTTCATTCAGGGGGTTGTAGCTCCCTTCCAGGTGAGGCTGGTAAACGAGATCTCGGGGTTTGAAGCTCCCTTCAGAGAGGTCAGTCAACGAATCAGGGTTGGAGCTCCTTCCAGGAGAGGTCAAACGAGCGCAGTGGGTGCTCGTGATGTTTGTCAAAGTCTGCGTCACACACATGTTGTAAGATGTTTTCCTATAAAAAATATTCAAGGCCGAGCAACTGCAGTCTGGTTTTCTCCCAACTTCTGCTTCCACCTAAAAATCCCAGAACTATGTGTGATGCTTTGTGTGATGGTTTATTTTGTTCTTACTGCACATGTTTACTGTTTATAGAACATCTAATAAATGAATGATGGAATGATATAAATGAAGAACTAATGGCATAATTAGATCTCTGATTATACGCGAGTTTTATGAAGGATATCCGCGTATATACGCTAGTTGGCTTCAGCAAAGTAGCGTATGGGTTTTAGAGAGTGAAAAAGTAAAAAGTTTGAATATGTTGTAAATACTGATTCACCCCCCCTCTCAGTATTTTTCCCAACAGGTACTAGAACGAGGTCTATTATCCTCAATTTCTACTTGAATGGTTCTTGGTTTTCATTGAGAAGAATCTTATTTTGAATAATGTTTGTGTCATAGGGTTTCAATCCCTCATAACCCCATGCAAAAGCATCTTTAAGCTCTTTTCACAACTCTATGTATTTCTGTTTTATGTGAGGAGGGAGAGTTTTGGACAACTGGATAATTTTGGGTTCTTCTAGGCTACCTATGTTGTATTCTTCTATATCAGTCCAGGTAGATTCCATTTATGGCTTCCTAGCAACATATCTAAAGTTAAACAACTCTTCCAAAGTGGTAAAACCTCTTGGTGATGAGTTATCTTTGCATTGTAATACCTCAAGGTCTTTTTGACCCGAGTCCCTAGAAAATTTGGCTCATGTAAGTGTTCAAGAAGATTCACATGAGCATTAGGAAATGGCTCTGTTTTGGGTGTTTTCTCTTAATTAGGATAGTCTTGTGTAGCTTTGCCACAAGAGCCATCAATTCTCATGTTCCCAAGTGTTCCAAGTTCAGCTTCGCCATTATGTTTTTTTTTAGGGTTGCTAGAGTTTTGGTTGTCATTTTCTTCATTCGGTGTTTGATTTGACTGTTCTGGTAGGTCTAGCTCTCTCATTTTCATTTAATTGTTCATTAATATCATCTTCATTATACGAGATAAATGAGTCAAGGTCTGAATGGATGGAATAAAGAGGTGTGTTGTTTGGCCTGTCATGGCTGCTTACCATGTATTTCATGTGTGATTCCCAATACAATCTCCTTTCTTGGTTAAAGACTGGGATGGTAGCATAGGACATGTCCATTTCGAGGTTCCCTTGAATTTTGGCTCCCCATTGTCTGGATAAAAGCATGCCATACTTTGGGGGAATGTCAGCCACTACAATGCCCATGACTAGACTCTTAGCAGGTATTTGTGCCATATTGACACATAGACCCTTTATTAGACCGAAGCATGTGAATTTGCATGAATCAAAAGAATACAAGTCTTTGTAAGGTTTGGTTATTTCAAGGCCTAATATCTCCATTACCACCTTGGGCTTGAGATTGTGTGAGGCACCAGAGTCTAGCATGGCATTGTGCAAGATTTTGTCATTAATGTTTAAGCTAACATAGAATTGAGGGACAACTCCTTCTTAATATTTTCCCTCTACCTTAGGTCCAAATAACAGCTCTGGTTTATCATCAGTTAGGTTCAGAGTGTCGGTGTCATTCCCTATGTTCAAAGATTTCAAAACTTGGGACCTATATACATCCTTAGTTACTAGTTCAGTAAGAGGCATGTTTATTTTGATCTTGGAAATCTCTCCCTCAAAACTGAAAGGTGCTAGTGTTCTTGGTATATTTACATCATTCCTATCACACACGGTATTTTTAGAAACCTTAGTGGGCTGAATTTTATTAGGACTGTCATTTAGAGCAGTTTTTCTAGGGCCACTAGTTGATGTACTAGGGCAGATTGGGTCACCATTTGATTGGTTGGTTTTGTCTTTGTTTTGATAAGATTTCTTAGCCATGTTGTTTGTGTTTTTTGTTGTTTTCTTAAGGATTTTTTTATGGGTCTTTCTAACAAAAATTTCTAATTTGTTCTTTTTGGAGGCATCTTGGTTTTTCTTACTCCTAAGGTCATATTGCCTATGAACCTCCATAATGGAATTTTCAAATCCTAATTTGTACTCTTCAAAATCCTTATTGTTTGTTTCAGTTTGATTTGAGGAAAAGAACCCTTGTTCTTCTTCAGTGAGAAAAACATCACCCTCATTATTAGAGCCTCTCAAGTTTACATGGTTTTCTTCCGGTTGTTTAGTCTCTCTCTTTCCTCTTCATCTACATAGTTGTCTTGGATCCGGTGTGAAAAATTGATGGGCGTGTGGTCCAAGGTGAGTCTTGAGGTTGTAGCGTTCGGGGTTGTAGCTCCCTTCCGGTGAGGATGGTAAACAAGATCGGGGGTTGTAGCTCCTTTAGGAGAGGCGTGGCAGTCGGGGGTTGGAGCTCCCTTCCGGGAGAGAAATTTGGTAAACGAAGCGCGAGGTGGGTGCACAACGTCTTTGGCGGTCAGTCTGCACCAGCACATATGTTGTAAGATGTTTCTCTATAATAAAATATTGAAGGCTGAGCAACTGCAGCGGTGGTTTTCTCCCGACTTGGGTTTCCACCTAAAAATCCTGGTGTTCATGTGTGATGCTTTGTGTGATGGTTTATTCTATTCTTACTACACATGTTTACTGTTTATAGAACATCTAATGAATGAATGATGGAATGATATAAGTGAAGAACTAATGGCATAATTAGATCTCTGTGTATACGCGAGTTTTATGAAGGATATCTGCGTGTATACGCTACTTGGCTTCAGAAAAGTAGCGTATGGGTTTTTAAGGAATGAAAAAGTAAAAAGTTTTGAATATGCAGTAAATACTGATTCACCCCCCCCCCCTCTCAGTATTTTTCCCAACAATTGGTATCGGAGCGGGTCCTTGTGCAGAAGCTTGATCGCTTAAAGGAGATCCGTCGCAATGGGAAGTCAAGAAGGAGTAATGTCTATAAAGCCACCTCTATTCAATGGAAGCAATCTGATATTCTGGAAGGTATGAACAAAAGCATATCTGCAAAGTCTTGGTGCAGATGTATGGGCAATCGTGGAAGAAGGTTATCAATACCCGGCAAGTATTCCTACTGATGCAGCTGAAAGAAAGAAGTATGAAATCAATGCAAAAGCAGTGAATGTCTTATTGGGAAGCATGTCTGAATCAGAATTTTCTAAAGTGATGCAGCTACATTCAGCAAAAGAAATATGGGACAAAATCATTCTAAGCTATGAAGGAGACACAAAGGTAAAAAGTGCAAAACTCCAAACTCTTAGAATTGAATATGAAAATTTGAATATGCATAGTGATGAAAGTGTTGCCAGTTTCTTTCTTCGTCTAGATGATATTGTAAATCGGATGAGAAATTTGGGTGAAACCATGGCTGATACTACTCTGGTAGAAAAGGTCTTAAGATCTTTGACTTCAAAATTTGACTCTAAAGTTTCAACTATTGAAGAAAGGCAAGATCTGCAATCGCTTACTATTGTTCAATTACATGGTACTCTGACTGCTTTTGAAATGAGACAAGGAGGTCCTTCTCAAGTAAGAGAAGCTACTTTTAAGGCATCTACAAAAGGAAAGGAAAAGGAAGTTGTCAAAGAATCCAGCTATATATCCGATAAAGAAGAAGCGAATTTCGTGAGAAAGCTCCAACTAGGTACTGGAAGATTCAAAGGTAAGCTTCCCTTCAAATGTTTTGAGTGTGGAAAAGTTGGTCACTATGCTGCTAAATGTCCTTATAGAGAAAATCATGGTAAATGGAAACAATTTGAAAAGAGAAAGAGTTATTATGCAAAATAAGATGATGATGAAGTGTCCAGTGAAGATGAAGAAGATTCTGACCATGATCTGAAAGTTCTCATGGCAAAGAAGCAAAAGAAGAAGCCTACTCGGAACAAGGAGATCCCTCAGAAAACATGGTTAGCAGAAATTGAAGAAGATGAATCAGATAGTGATTGGCGTCCTTGTGGTCTCATTGGTACAATGGATTATGATGCTATCAACCTAGAAGAAGTTATCAAAGATCAACAAAGAATAGTTAATGAGAAGGAATCTCCCTCCAAAACTTTGATGTTCGATGAAGCAGATCTGGAAAAATCAATTAAGAAGAATGAAAATCTTGAAGCAAAAATCATCTCTCTACAAGAAAAACTTGAAGCATCAAGTAAGAAGAATGAGGAACCTCTACAATCAGTTGAAAAGGAAGGACTAGAAGCAGAAATCATCTCCCTCAAAGAAGACCTGGATAAATCAAATAAGAAGAATAAAGGCCTTGAAGCAGAAATCATCTCTCTCAAAGAAGTTCTGGACAAATCAAACAAGAAGAATGAAGAGCTGCAACAAACATGTGAAGAAAATGAAGATTGGTTGAAAGAAGAGAATCTAAATCTGAAGGATCAAGTAGAAGATGGAAGAAGGAAAGAAGAAAGCATTACAAAGCAATGTCAAGCCTTGGAGGTTGAGGTAAACATTCTAAAAAGGTAAATTAGAAGAAAAGGTTAAACTTTTGAGGTTCCAAGATAGTAATAATATCTTGGACAATATTAAGGTAATCAAGGGTCTCCCATAACTGTCAAACTTGGTCTTGGCTTCCCGCCGACGTGAGAATCTGGCTCACGAAATGCCAAAAATTCGAGAGGATGTCAATGCAAAGGCACGAGTATTCCAGAAAAGGAGCAAAAGATTCAACCAACGATGATGAAATCTCAAAGGGAAATCGGTCGATAACGTTGAATGTTTTAAATGTCATAATTATGGGCATGTTGCAGCAAATTGCAGGAGCAGATCATTTTAGCCACAAACAAACGGGTTCTACTCAGAAAGGTACTCTAGTTTCTTCAGGGGATATTGTTTCTCATGTAACATGTATGGACATAAAGCAGTTGATTGCGAAAGGAGAAAGATTAGAAATACTCATTATGACTCTTATGCTTATTTCTGCGGACACATGAGATGTTATTCTTGTAACAAGTATGGACATGTAGAAAAGGAATGCAGGTTGAACAGATCTGAGAAAGTGGACAATTTTCAGCACACAAATAGAAAGTTCAAACAAATCTGGAAAAGGATGGAGGACCGATCAGAAACGTAGGAAATTTTGACCCTATTGCACTCATCCGCTTCTGAAGCTTACTTCTCTGATTGACTGCAGGAATGATGTGGGATACATTATCAGGATTAGTAATGTATCGTCACAGGGGGAGCAATGTATGATGATTATCATGGTTGATTTGATTATTATGGTTATATGTATTTCTGACAGAGCATCTGATATGAAGAAGACAGGTATAGGAAGGACAAATTCAGGGGGAGATGAAGGAATGTGAAAATTTCTATATTTCACTTTCCATACGCGGGTTAGATGAAACAAAGTCGCGTATACACGCGAGTTACAGCAGACACAGCCGCGTATGCATTGATGATAAGAGTTTTTATCTAATAGCTGAAGATCTTGAGTAGAGGTTCAGGGGAAGCATCAGTCTGATGGTTAATAACTGTATTATTGACTTTGTATCAGCTTAATTTCTCTGTTCTAAATAATGATGATATGATACTTAATGTCTCATGATTGAAGTTTATGGATGAAACCTGTTTGCTGATTGAATGAAGAGTATTCGTTGCTGAGATGAAAGTCCTATAATTCAGAGATAAGGACAGATCATGTAGAGATTGTTGCTGATGGCTTGCTGATAAAGGTATTCAGGTTGCACAAGTTAAGAAGAAGCACTGGTTCAGGGGGAGAAACAAGTTGAATACTAATGATTGCATTGTTGGCAATATGACTGCTTATTCTTGGTTATTGTGATACTCATGCTTAATTGATGATGACTTGGTACATGGTTTATTATGATGAGTTTTTGAGCTCTGGTTGCTGGTAAGTATCTTATGTTCTCACACATGGATGAATTGGATGTCGAGTTTGTTACTATGGTTGAGATCTATTTCCCTCATATGTTACTTCATGTTAACTCTTAAAGATATTGATGATATTGGACCACATGGATGATTGCTTGACACTTACTTGAAGATGTTGTTCTGGTATGATAATCTCTCTTAGAAAGATTGTATTGATGCTGCAAAGAATCTGAAGGCTTGGTCACTAATGTGCTTATGCTACAACCGTTGGATGACGCTTGAAGACACAACTACACTATTCTGTCTATTTATAGTCCAGGGAAGCATTCAAATATCTCAGAAAAGAAGTTGAACACTGTATTTTTCTCACAGAGGATCATATCTGGTCAAAATTCAGAAGATGAAATAGGATACGCGGGTTTCCTGAAACACAGTCACGTATATACGCGAGTTCATGCACAGAAAACCGCGTATGTCTGATTGCTGACAATTTCTGTTTGGAGTCAGCTCTCTTCAGCACAGCTGCAATGCTATTTGGTATCTCTGATACTGCTTGGTATATATGGTGGTGTTCTAGTTCTCATAATTCTATTTCTCATGTTTTGATAAAGATGCCTTGATGATTTGTTGATGAAAGTGTTCAGGATGCACAAACTAAGGGGGAGCCTTAGTCATATGACAAGGATGCTTGGATGCACAGATTCAGGGGGAGCATTAGCCTTGCTGAGTATAATGCATTGATGGCATTATGATGGTTCTAAAATATGTTATCTTTCTTGAGGTCTTGGTCATGTAAATTCATATTTGTAGTTTGATGTAAAGGTCTTGTTGAGACCCATGATGTAAAATTGTAATATTCAGTCATGTAAGGACTTGTCAATTTTGTATTACAAAAGTTGAGACATTTAGATAAATTAATAGCCTTGTGGCTAGTGCTTGAGTCAATTTGTAAACCACTTGGTTGGGTACTTAGTCTCATATGTAAATCTACTTGGATTTCAGATATTTGATGTAAGTATGAGTCTTTGAGTGATAGGAGAGATTAATTATGGTCATTGAAGCAGATGGATGAGCTTTGACCATGAAATCGGGGAGACTTGGTCATAGGTATATATCAGATCTGAAACGCTTCTTCCACATGAGAGAAAAAGAGAGGAGAGTATGTTAGAAATAATTCGCCCTTTTATGATGTCCAAAGGGGGAGATGAGAGTGACATGGTGCTGAATGAAGAAAAGAATGGTATCAAAAATGGGAGAGTGACATGGTGTCATTGTATTCTTAATGTACCTATCATTGTGGTAACCAAACACCATCGTGGTTACCATCAAGTCCAAAGGGAGATTGTTGGAAATATGATGCAGAGTGTTGTCCTTGATGTCAACCCACCGAATGGAGATGAAGACATGAGATGGTTGACATGTGTTGTCCTTGATGGCAATCCACCTGATGAAGTTATACTTGACTTAATGGACTTGGTAAATGATGTAAATCTTATGTGATATGATGTTTGTTGACAATATGAGGCTGAGTGTTGTCCTTGGATAGCAACTCACTTGATGAAGATGATGACAACTTAATTGATGAAGTTGTGCTTGGTAGAATATGTTCCTGATGAGCTAAATATGATGTATCTACAGTGTGTACAGAAGGTAGTGAAGAAAAGAATTTAGCATGTGCTAAATCTATGATAAAAAGAGTATGTCTCAAGGCATACGTGGATCGGACTAAGGGAAGTCGCGTATGCACGCGGAAAAGAACGTTCCAAGTCGCGTATGGGCTAAAGCGCTCAAAAAGTGCAAAACCAGGGGTAACCACCATGGTATTGACCCATTGTATTGGGTAATGATCCGCCTAAATGACCCCGTCCAGGAATACCATCGAAAGTAATGTGGTTTTGGGCTCATGGTATTGTTTTGGGGCTCATGGTATTGAACAAGGGTAAACCTATATAAGGAGAAGAAATTCATTGTGAAAATTATGGGTGTGGGTGCAAGATGTCTGAGCCTGAATGAATACTTCTCTCTGAAGTAGATCTGAATGGAAAGGGTTACACTTGAATGATAAATCTGAATGTAAGATGCACCAATGATGAAGAAGGAGATCTAGATCTAAAATGTACTTGTATTTGCTAGATCTGTTTATGGAAGGCGTAGATCTGAAATAAGGCGAACATCTGTCTGAAGTAAAAGGGTAAATCTAAACTGAATGTCTGATCTGAAGAAGTATGCTGCTCTATGATGATTGAAGATCTATACGCTACTTCACCGAAGAGGAAGTGCGTATATACGCGGCTTCGCTGAAGAAAAAGCGCGTATGCGCAATAAATTTGGATCTGTAATATGTACAGATGTATACGCTGGTTGGCCTAGACTTAAGCGCGTATATACGCGACATCAGTAAAGTAAAGCGCGTATGCAAACTAGGGTTTTCTGAAGCATGGGGTATGAAACATATGATTTGTTCTGCTATATTTCTGCTATCTGATCTGTGTTGTCTGAATTGATAAGTATATGTTGGTGATGTATGTTTGAGCTTAAAAGTATGGAAAGGGTCCAATCTGAAAATATGATGAAATGTGGCCTGCAAGTGTTGTTCTATTGAATTTGTTGGATCCAGTGTGAAAATTGATGAAACGTGGTCCAAGGTGGTGCTGAAGGTTGTAGCCTTCAGTCAGGGGGTTGTAGCTCCCTTCCAGGTGAGGCTGGTAAACGAGATCAGGGGGTAGTAGCTCCCTTCCAGGAGAGGCTGGTAAACGAGTCAGGGGGTCGTAGCTCCCTTCCAGGAGAGGCTGGTAAACGAGCGCAGGTGGGTGCCTGCGTGCTGGTCAAGTCTGCGCCAGCACACATGTTGTAAGATGTTTTCTCTATAATAAAATATTGAAGGCTGAGCAACTGCAGCGGTGGTTTTCTCCCGACTTGGGTTTCCACCTAAAAATCTTGGTGTTCATGTGTGATGCTTTGTGTGATGGTTTATTCTGTTCTTACTGCACATGTTTACTGTTTATAGAACATCTAATAAATGAATGATGGAATGATATAAATGAAGAACTAATGGCATAATTAGATCTCTGATTATACGCGAGTTTTATGAAGGATATCCGCGTATATACGCTAGTTGGCTTCAGCAAAGTAGCGTATGGGTTTTAGAGAGTGAAAAATTAAAAAGTTTGAATATGTTGTAAATACTGATTCACCCCCCCCCCCTCTCAGTATTTTTCCCAACAGGTACTAGAACGAGGTCTATTATCCTCAATTTCTACATGAATGGTTCTTGGTTTTCCTTGAGAAGAATCTTATTTTGAATAATGTTTGTGTCATAGGGTTTCAATCCCTCATAACCCCATGCAAAAGCATCTTTAAGCTCTTTTCACAACTCTATGTATTTCTGTTTTATGTGAGGAGGGAGAGTTTTGGACAACTGGATAATTTTGGGTTCTTCTAGGCTACCTATGTTGTATTCTTCTATATCAGTCCAGGTAGATTCCATTTATGGCTTCCTAGCAACATATCTAAAGTTAAACAACTCTTCCAAAGTGGTAAAACCTCTTGGTGATGAGTTATCTTTGCATTGTAATACCTCAAGGTCTTTTTGACCCGAGTCCCTAGAAAATTTGGCTCATGTAAGTGTTCAAGAAGATTCACATGAGCATTAGGAAATGGCTCTGTTTTGGGTGTTTTCTCTTAATTAGGATAGTCTTGTGTAGCTTTGCCACAAGAGCCATCAATTCTCATGTTCCCAAGTGTTCCAAGTTCAGCTTCGCCATTATGTTTTTTTTTAGGGTTGCTAGAGTTTTGGTTGTCATTTTCTTCATTCGGTGTTTGGTTTGACTTTTCTGGTAGGCCTAGCTCTCTCATTTTCATTTACTTGTTCATTAATATCATCTTCATTATACGAGATAAATGAGTCAAGGTATGAATGGATGGAATAAAGAGGTGTGTTGTTTGGCCTGTCTTGGCTGCTTACCATGTATTTCATGTGTGATTCCCAATACAATCTCCTTGCTTGGTTAAAGACTGGGATGGTAGCATAGGACATGTCCATTTCGAGGTTCCCCTGAATTTTGGCTCCCCATTGTCTGGATAAAAGCATGCCATACTTTGGGGGAATGTCATCGACTACAATGTCCATGACTAGACTCTTAGCAGGTATTTGTGCCATATTGACACACAGACCCTTTGTTATAGCATCATTTCTCACCTTGACATGATTCATGATTGTTTTATGGATTTTGGGCACCCATTCCTACAGACTTGGACAAATTCACTTAAAAACAGTGTAAGATCCCCCATACGCGACTATGCCCGTGTTTTTCCGCGTGTATACGCGAGTTCAGCTAGACTTTTCCGCGTATGCCATTAAAATGATTAAAAAATATATAAAGAATCCCTAATTTCGCGCTGGGTTGATGGTTACTCAGGTAGTTCAACCACCCCAGCCCGTGGCCAACTGTTTCCAACTGCTGAAACTACTTGGAGGGACTATAAAAAGCCCTCATATGTGTGGCCTAAGGGAGGGAGAGAATTATTGATATTATACTCTGTTGGTATTCCCTATCCAAGTCTGATTCCCCGTGCCTCCTGCACTTTCCTAGTTCATTATAGGAAACCCTTGTTTCCTTGAGATACACATCCCTTTACATGTTATCTCGTATGCACCAGTTTGGAAGGGTCTTAGCGAGGCAAGGGCTGGACGGATCCAGACGACGGTCTGCGAAGGCCTTGGAAGGATCAGGTGATCTCTCCACTCGTTACTTTTGTACATGCTATTATAAATACGAGTACCATGTTGTTCACAAGAAATAAACATGTTAGTGTATGCTTTTATGTATGAGAATGCTTGTTATACAAGCATTCATTATGATTTATTTAATGTTTTATATGAATCTCACTAACATATAGAGTAGATATATGTTGTACAACTTGTCCTTTGTGCTGGTTTCTTCTCGTATTGCAGGTTAAGGAGGAAGGACGGTTGCAGGGAGTTTGGACTCCACGTGGATCTACTTCAAACGTAGGACCAACGGGTAAACCTCTCATTCTGCTCTATTTAGTTTTTATGAATGTGTATGGTTGTGTGAGTCTCTGTTAAATAGCATGCCCCTGCTCTGTGGAGGTTGTATCCCAACCAACCTCTAGGGTGATATTTCCCCGAAACAGAACTGGCGACTCCACTGGGGATCACATTCTTGTGATTCTCCTGTTGGGTGGTTTCAGCTGTTTGGTAGGTTGCTGACAGTGTTTACTTTCATTTGCAATCCAGTTTGCTTTATTGCAGTCAGTCTGAAGTCCTGGTGTCTTTTCTAGGCTTGTCCTTTTTGTTTTCTTCATTATTTACCTTTGTATATGCTCTTTTTCTTGCACACAGTCGCGTATACACGCGAGTTTCCCTTAGAACAAACGCGTATACACGCTGGTTGTATAACTGCGAGGTCGCGTATACCTAGGCTGATTTTGAATTTTTGGGTTTATTGACTTTTTGGTCCTTTCTGGCTGTGGATGCCTATGTCTACAGTGTCTCTGTACTTACTGGAGTGTGAAGGAAGTGGTTTCAGATCTTTTCTCTCTTTCGTTTGTATGAAAACTGGTCTTTTTGGAAAAGTGTTGTTACTGGTGCTGGCACTTCTGGATTGAGTTCCAAGATCTCTTTCTGAGCATTCTTGGCTGTTCTGCTTTATCAGAACAGAGAGCTTCTGCTCACTGACTCGCTCCTATCTTTGTGTTGTGCTTTGCATTGCGATTTTTGCTTCGTTTTTGATTGGTTTTCTTGAGTTCCGTAGGCTAGGTTTTGTTGCAACTTTTGAAGAGCTTTTCTTGCTTCTTTGGAGTATTTGTTTGCAACGATTTTGCACTATTTGTCTAGGCTGATTGGCTGAGTTTTCTGGTCTTCTTTTGCTCTTATTGATCTTGCTATTGTTAGCTTTATAAGGTTTGGGAGCATTACTGAAGTTTGTGCTTGAAATTCGGTCTTATTTGGTTTGGATTTTGATAGTTGTGCTTGGTCTTTTCGAGCTCTTGCTTTATAAAACTAAAAAGCTCAAAAAACATTTGTTTTTATTTTTGTTTTTTCATTTCAAAAACTCAAAAAACATTTCATCTTGTTTTTGTTTTTGTTGTTGCATTTTCGTTTTTGTTTTGCCATATCTTTTGGAGCTTTTGTGAAGTTTCTTGCTTTTTAGTTTTTGGCTTGATTTTGAGGAGGAGTTGTCATTTGATTTCTTCTTCTTGTTTTTGAGTGTTTTTGGTGTCTTATATTAAGAGTTCTTGTTTGCGAGAACTAGCTTTTTGGGCCATCAAAAAAGAGTTAAAACTGAAAGAGCTTTTTGGGAAATTTCACTTTGTTTTAAGAGATTCTTTGCATCTTAGGATTTGCATGCTTGTAGTGATTTGCATTAGGTGCATTTCAGCATTTAGTTAGCTTCTTAGTTTTTGTGAGTGTGAGTCTGCTATTTGAAAAGAAAAATACAATTTTTAGTCTCGTAGAACCTGTATAGAGATTACTTTTCATCGAAAGACAAAGAACTGCATGTGCATGTAGTTAAGTTTTTATTAATTTCTTTTGCATCAAAACACCATTGGTTTCATCTTCATATCCTTGTGACTTAATATAACAGCCCTTAAAATAAGTGATTTAATCTAAAATCAACTAGCAAGTTTTACTAAGTGTCAATCACCAACTAGCTAGGTTGTAGGGCCTTGGAATAGGTGAGTGGAGAGTTAACTCTCCAAGGCCGCTCAAACAAACATAGAAGTTGATTAATTGAGCGAAATCCAACTCCGTGAGGTGGACTGGGAAAGCTCTCATCCGAGAGCCAAGTGTGAGGGGAAGTGAAGGTTGAGAAGAGGGATACCCCCCCTCCGATTAGCTGAATCTAACCTCAAGACCGTTCCGCCCAGCTTCTGATACGGATTGGTGTCCATAGTTGCCACTCCTAGGTTCCACACAGGTAACTGCGGGGGGCAATACCCGTGGTACCTGAAGCAGACGTCGCATCACTTTCAGCAGTACTTCTAGGGGGTGCCCTTGCAAAGCTTGGGTACTTGAGCCGGCAAAGGCTGTCGTTAGGAGGTCGGTGTAACTGTTTTTGATACCTTCGCTAGTTGTTCTGGGCCCTAATCATCCCAGACTGCTTTTGGAAGGCCCTATACTTCACTTTCCTATATTTTGGTGTCCGGTCCTCATCACCCAGAGCGGAAATACTTGGAGGTTGTTTGCTTGTTGTTTCTCAGGGATTTTTATTTTAGAGAGTGCTCTTTGCTCCTAGCTTGCCTAGCTTTTCACTTTTTTGAGTCTAATTTAATAAATCTATAAAAGTGGCTGATCAAGCGCCTCGACGTTCGAGGAGAATCCGGGGGTTATCTCCCGAGAGTCCAGAGCCTTCTTCGAGAAGGCGTAGGAGCGATTTAGCAGGTGGTTACCATCCGGTAGCGTCTGACGCTGTGGAGAGAGATCCTCCACCAAGGTCTAAAGGTTTCATAGTTGATTCTGGTGTCGGTCCCGAGAGGAGCGTTCCGCTCACCTCGCAAGTTTTGTTTCCTCAGGAAGGAGATTTTCAAATTGAAGACGTACCTGAGCCTCCTGCTACAGGTCCATCTCCTCTTCCTCCTGATCATCCGTTTGTTATTCAATACATCGGACCGGAGTCAGAGAGACCGCCGGATCTTCCGTATCATTCTTATCTTTCGATGGCCACGACTGGGAACGCGGCTTCTACCGTGAGTGCTGCAGGCATTCAGACTCCTGTTTCTGTCGAAGCAGGGGGCACTATTGCTTCATCTTCGATTGCTTCTAGTGCTGCTGTGTTTGGCTCTGGGTTCACCCAAGCACATGCTTCTCATTCTGGTCCCTTCTGTTCAGGGATGTCCATTAGTGGAAATCCCTCTTTTTCCTTTTCCGCCGGTGCAGCTGGATCTACACCCATGTCTAACATGGCTAGTGGATCAGCTTCTTTTCAGGATTTCCCCTTTGGGACGGGACACATTCCCAGTTCCAATCCTTCTTTAGGGTCGTTTCCGTTTACGTCCCAGACCCAGAGTTTCAACCCTTGGTCTGGGGGGAAAAGTTCGACTACTTTTACGGGATGGAATCTTGTGTTTACAACGGCTGGGGCAGGGAACCAGTTCTTCCCAGGTCATCAACGGAATGCTTCTTTCCCTTCTTTGAGTGCTTATCAGACCTTTTCTCCTTTGTCTAATGCTTGGAACCCCTATCAGGGGCTCTCCTCTTCATTTAACACTTCAGCGGGGGGAACTAGTCTGGGCTTTGGTAACTCGGTGTGGGGAGGAGGTTCTTCTCCGTTTTCTACGAGTCCTTTCTGGCAGCCTGGTGCCTTATCAAATCCAGGCTATTCTTTTCAGAATGTTGGGAATCCATCCCATCAAGGATGGAATCCTCAGGCTCCACCTCGCTTACCGTTTCTGGCAACGTTAAACTTGCCAGATTTGTCGAAGTTGACTAATGACCCGATTCGTTATAGTCCGGGGTGGCCTCCGGTCCCGACCAAACTTCCTTTAGACATTCCAAAGTTTGAAGGTAAGAATGGAGAGGATCCGGCGGACCACATCACCACTTTCCACTTATGGTGCTCTTCGAACTCCCTGATCGATGACTCGATTAGGTTGAGATTATTTCAACGCACCCTAACTGGAAATGTTGCCAAATGGTATATAGAGCTCACTGGGGGCAGTTTCGCCACATTTGGAGAACTGGCTGTCACATTTCTAAACCATTTTCAGTTGCCTGTCAGATATGAGGCTGGGACCGAACTCCTGGCTAATTTTAAGCAGGATGAGGCAACTCACATTTCTAATCACATTCAGGAATGGAGGAGAAGGAAGAGGCTTATCAAAGCCCATATTCCAGGTGAGTTCCTTCTCGAGTGGTTTTTGAAATCTCTGGGGTATTTTCCAAGGAGCAGGCCATCTTTAGGGCCCAGCAGTTAGAGTTGATCTATTCTCAGTCTGGGGTACTTTATAAGTATTTGCCCAATGCTCCTCGCTCCAAATTGGATTTATCGAAACCCAAACCTGGTCCGCATGGTGACGGGCTTGTCGGATCGGTAAATAGTAGTGCAGCCAGCCTGCTTTCTCAATTGCAGCAGTTGTCTTTACAATCTGCTCCTTCTGGTCAGGCTGTGCCTGCTGATTCATCACCTTCCCAGTCTTTGTCCATAAATGTTGTCCAAACTTCTGAGCCCAAAGGAAATCAACAATCCGATGGGAATAAGAAGGGACGTAATAACAAGAAGAAGGGCAAGAACGGGAAGGGCAATGCAAATAAAACCAACGAGCGTGTTGGTGAGGGTCAAAAGGAGAAAAAGAAAGTGAAATTTCCATGCAAGCTTTGTGCTGGAGACCATCTCACACACCTTTGCCCTAAAATTCAGGATGCTCAGCGCCTGTTATCCCAGCAGGGTTCTTCTAGTTCCCAGGCTGTGCTAACAAACCCTTTTCCCCAAGGGCAACAATTAGTTGTTGGCGCGAACCAAAATCCTGGGGCTTCCTCTAGAGGTACCCAGGAAGGGGAAATTCCATCGAACATCTTTATGATGAGTGCTCACGTGGATGTCGCTACGAGATCCCATGATTATGGTGGAGAGGAATCTTCGAAGGCTAAGGAAGTTCCTGATGCTACTGAGCCACTTCACATCACGAAGCCAACTGTTGAGTCTATGCCTCAGATGCCAAAAGCATCTTCTAAGTGGTCAACGATTAATCTGAACGCGAGGGCTGCCCAGAACTACTTGATTGTAGAAGATCTAGCGCAGAGTCCTTGTGTTATGTCAGCTTTAGAGGTACTCCAGTCTTGTCCGGCTCAGCGCAGTGCTTTGCTCACTGCCATTGGGGCTATTGATCCTAAAAATTCTCTTCTGATTACTTTTGATATGACTAATTTTAAGAAGAGACTTCCTCATCACATGGCTTTTCATATTAAATTGTCATATCGAAAGACCAATATCTTTCGAACGGTGGTCGATGAGGGTGCTTCTACATGCGTGATGTCTCTCGCATGCTGGAAGACACTTGGATCTCCCAAAGCTGTTCCATCTAGCACTGTTCTTACTACGTTCGATGGCCATTCTCACAGACCCCATGGTATTTTCCCGGCGTTGCCCATCTGTGTTGGGGGCAAAACTGTCAACATAGAGGTTGAGGTAGTAGATGCAGCCTTGGACTACAACCTTCTGTTGGGGAGGAACTGGATATATGAGATGGATGCCATTGCATCCTCATTATTTCGAATTGTATGTTTCCCCCACGAAGGGAGGATTGTCACAGTGGATCAACTGGACTGTCCTCCTGTAGACCTGGATGCGCCTTCTGACTCATCTGTTCCTAAGTTGGATAATACTAAGGCGCTTGTTGAGAATCTAGGAGTTGGAATGTATTCTTCCCTGATAGGTACTTTCGATCTTCCTCCTCCTAAGGTGTCTATTAATGCTATTTCATCCTCCAAGGCTCCCCTTCGAAGAGAGTTCTTTCGAACTCATTATTTTTCGGACCCTTGGACCTTACCTTCTCCAACTGCCACATTGGAAGAAGGGCAAGTGGGTGGAATAGCATTCCCGATTTCTGCAGCTGAGATTGCATATCAGTCTGTTGTTGACACTGCAGAGTCTGATCCAGCTCCTCTTTCGCCGGAAGAGTTGGATGGTGATGTGGCTCCGGCTTGGACGCTTACTTCTTCTTCTGCCCGGGATTGTCTAGATACCACTCTTCCATCTGAAGAGGCCATCCTGGAAGCAATGACAGGTATAGAGAGACCGTGGGATGACTTGCATCATCGGTCTTACTTCCTACCTGACTTGAGCGAAGTCGAAGCAAGTTTTCCAAGTCCTCAGTCTCCTGGACCTGTTCACCCAGTCTTGAGCCCCTTAGCACCAGCACAGGTTTATGCTGAAGGGAACATGGTTGTGATCTCTCCGACTATCCCGGTGAACATCTCCAGGAATCCCAACATTATCGAGAACGTTTTCATTGGAGCTGAATGTTCCCGTGAAGAAGTTCAAATCTATACCGAGCTCTTCAAAGAGTATAGGGATGTTTTTGCTTGGTCTTATGAGGAAATGCCTGGCATAGACCCATCTATTGTCTAGCATGAGATCAAGACGTATGAAAACGCTAAGCCGGTCAGGCAAAAACTTCGTCTGGTTAATCCTAGGAAGGCATCAGCTATCAAAGCTGAAGTTGAAAAGCTGCTTAAGGCGGGATTCATTTTCCAGTTCCTCTGACTGAATGGGTTTCAAACCCGTTCCCGTAGATAAAAAGCAAGGAACGATTAGTGTGCATCGATTTCAGAGACCTGAAGAAGGCGTGTCCTAAAGATAATTACCTCACACCGTTCATTGATCAGATTATTGACGAGTGTGCCGGTAACGAGATTTTCTCCTTCATGGACGGTTTCTCTGGTTATAATCAAATTACTATCCGTCCAGAAGATCAACATAAGACCGCATTTATTTGTCCCTGGGGTACGTTTGCATATAAAAAAATGCCTTTTGGCCTTAAAAATGCTGGAGCTACCTTTTAGCGGGCCATGTCTTATGCCTTCCACGACATCAAGACGATTATTGAGGCATACTTAGATGATTTAGCTGCTCATTCTCGAAAGAGGATAGATCATCCAGGTCACCTCCGGAAAATATTTGAAAGATGTCGTTTTTATAAAATTTGATTGAATCCGAACAAGTGCGTTTTCGCAGTTACATCCGGTCGGCTGTTGGGATTTATTGTGTCTAGGGAAGGGATAAGGGTAGATCCCTTCAAGGTTGAGGCAATACTTCGGTTGCCTCCCCCGTCTTCAATTCGTCAGCTTCAAAGTCTCCAAGGGAAGTCTAATTTTCTTCGGAGGTTTATCGTCAATTATGCTGAGATTACAAAGGGATATATGAGATTGTTGAAGAAAGGAGTTCCTTTTCTTTGGGACGACTACGCTCAACGCTCGTTCGATGCTTTGAAAAAGGCATTGACCTCTTCTCCTTTACTGAGTCCACCTAATTATAGCAGAGATTTTCTTTTGTATCTGGCAGCAACAAAATCTACCATTGGTATGGTTCTGGTTCAGGAGGATGATGCTCTTGCTAAGCATGTTATTTACTACCTTAGTCGAGGACTGGTAGGACCTGAACTTCGATACACTCCGATAGAAAAGTTAGCCTTAGCGGCAGTTCATGCTGTGCAGCGACTCCGGCATTACATTATTCTTCGCAAAACTTATGTCTTGGCAGCTGCCAATCCATTTCAGTTTGTCCTCAGCAGGCGAGTGATTAGGGGCAAATATAATAGATGGATTGTGATTTTACAAGAATTTGATCTCGAGTTCATGTCTGCCAAATCCAAGAAGTCATTAGTCTTTGCGGAATTGATCTCCGAGTTGCCTTGTGGAGAGGAGATGATCTATGATGAGTCCTTTCCGGACGAACACTTGTTTTTAATCTCTCCACAAGATCCTTGGTATGGGGATATCATTGTGTATCTCCGGACTGCGAAGTTTCCCTCTTCTTTTTCGAAAGATGAGCGTCGTAAGCTGCGTCACTTAGCTAAAAGTTATCTGATTATTGGTGATGCTTTGTACCGTCGAGGGGTTGATTCAATCCTAAGACGCTGCTTAACTTTTGAAGAAGCTGAGGCTGTGCTCAATGATTCTCACAGTGGAGCTTGTGGGGGTCATTTATCAGGGCTTGCTACAGCCCAAAAGATTTTGCGTGCTGGCTACTTCTGGCCCTCGATTTTCAAAGATTGTATTGAATCGGTCAAGAAGTGTCATCCTTGTCAAGTGTATACTCGAAAAATGCGCGCTCATCCAGCTCCACTTTTTCCAGTCGTTATTGTCGGACCCTTTACAAAGTGGGGTATGGATTATACTACTTGTAACCCGCCTTCGGCAAAAGGTCACAAGTACATTATCGTTGAAGTGGGTCGAAGCTATGCCTACTTTTGGGAACGATGGTGAGACTGCAGCTCTTTTCTTCTTCAACCAAGTTATTGCTCGTTTCGGTATACCTAGAGAGATTGTCACTGACCATGGCAGTCACTTTCAGAATAGTATGATGGCTGAGTTGGCTCTCAAATTGGGTTTCCGGCAGGAGCATTCATCTCCATATTATCCTCGGGCCAATGGGCAAGTGGAAGCCGTGAATAAATCCTTGAAGACAATTCTTCAACGGACAATTGATAAACATAGATCCAACTGGCACATTATGCTATATCCTGCACTCTGGGCATACAAGACGTCAGTTAAAACTGCAACTGGCTTTACTCCGTTTCAGTTAGTCCACGGGGTGGAATCCGTATTTCCCATTGAATGCGAGGTTCCTTCCCTTAAATTAGCTGTTGAGCTTCTTCCTGACACTTCTAGTCTGGCAGAGCGGCTTCTTCATCTGGAACATCTTGATGAGCAGCGTCGAGATGCCGCCACGTTGAACGAAGCGCATAAAAAGCGAGTCAAAGTTCAGTACGATAAGGCGGTTAAGCCTAGGGTCTTTTCCGAAGGTGACCTTGTTTTGTTCTATGCCCAAGAAAAAGATGCCTTGGGGGCAGGAAAGTTTAAATCGATGTGGTATGGCCCCTATATCGTTAAAAAAGTCCTTAAGAAAGGAGCGTATACCTTGGTTGACTTCGAAGGGAACGAGTTGCCGGAGCCCCGAAATGGGCTCTATTTGAAGAAGTATTATGCCTAGGCTTTGGCCTGGCATCTTGCTTTTGTATATATTTGTAGTTTTTGCTTTGTACATATCTGATTGATTTTCGATTTTTGATGAGGTGGTGATGTTTTTGATCTGCTTTGGCAGGTTGTGTTGGATGTCATGAGTCATTTTGGTTTCGCCGATGGTGCTAGTAGACACACCCGGAACTTAGCTTCCGTGGCTTGGGTGCTTCATTATCCATCCAGTCAGTTGTTAGTGTCAAGAGCAGTCTGCATTGGTCCTGCTTCCAATAATATAGCAGAATACACTGCAGTGGTTCATCTACTCTCGGAGGCAATATCTTTGGGTGTTGATTCGTTGGTAGTTTTCTTGGACTCTCAGCTGGTGGTGTCGCAGTTGAACAACACTTATCGGGTACGAGATCCTTTTTTATTATGATTGTTCTTGAGGGTACGTTTGTTACAAAGGTCATTTCAATTTTTAACATTCATTCATATTCCTCGAGCTGACAATTGGTTTGCTGACTCATTAGCTAATCAAGCTTTGGATTGGCATATTAATCATTCAATACAATAATTTTTAATCATCAAAAACATCATACATTTGATACATTTATCACATCACATCAAATATCGCTGTATATATATCATCGGAGTGTCAAAAAACTTTACAAAATTTGGATCCATAATCTCGTACAAAACTTAGGCTTATGCCCCATCATGTTCAGTCTCAAAAAAGAATATACAGTCATCTAATATATAAAATCTGTCTACTCCTGAGGTCCCTGTCCAGCAGTCGTGTTCCTATAGAACATAACTGCAGTGGCCACACGGCGGAATAATCTAACCCAATCTCGTGGTACTCCAACCACCCGTCTCTGGATGGCTTCAGGCAAGTCCTCCACGGTAGCCATAAAGATTTGGCGGGTTAATCCCTCCAAGTTTCTCTGCACGACCTGGAGTGTCCTGTTTGAGTCCACTGTCTCTGCCTCGCCCCTGCGACGCTTATGGCGCGGAAGACCTTCAGGTCGTACTGGTCCAACATCTGAAACATGATCATTTTTTATTGTTAGTCATTATGAATCCAATCAAAAACATGTTTGTTTTTCATTTTTTCATACATATTTGAAAAAATTCAAAAAAATCATATAAGTCAAATTTTTTTTGCAAAACTTACCGACTACTCCCCATGCTGTGCCAGGTGGAAGTACTACATCTGGATCTCCTCGGAAATCCATCCCAGCATAGGGATAGTCGTCCACTGCGATGATCTGTTCTCCCCACCAAAGGAAGAACTCATCGTCCCATGTGGTGCGGGGTACTTCGCTGCCCCCCATTCTCTTCATCATGTCTGCCCAACAGGCAATTCTTGGGTCCTGCGGGCTGCTGATGGTCGAGATGACTCTGGGTCTCAAAGCTGGAATCCTCTCAAAGAAGAATGTTGTCAAAATGGTCCCATATCCAAAGTGTTTTGTCTTTTCTTGGCGAATGGAGGTCAGTTGTTGTTTCATGTTCAGTAGCAGGGCTGTGCACCAATCATACACATGAACCAAGCACTCTACAGCTATGCTCATTTGCGTCCTAGACGCCTGATGTAGTGAGGCAGATCCTGCCACTCTGTTGATGGTAAACAGGAGGATTTTCATGTGCAAATCCCTGATATCTCTAATTGCAATCTGTGTTCCAACCTTTTTGGAATTATCTACGCAATATAGGTGGACATAATCTTCCACGGTCAACCCTCCCAGGGGCTTTCCGTGCAAGTCCACTGGTTCTCCCCTTCTGGAGAGTCCAGTGATGAAATATATATCCTCCACTTCTATGTGTAGTGGCATATGATCAATTATGAAGAAATCTTGATCTGGTTCCCAGTAATTTACGAGCATTTCTAGCAATCGCACATTGCTTTTCATATTGGGCATTTTAAAGAATTTGAACAATCCACAGTTTCGGAGGATATTTTGTGCTGCGCGATCCTGCATGACCTCTTAGTCTATTGCGCTATGCTCACGTTCCCTCCATGAAATGGTCATCCTAAGAAATTTCATCAAAATTTTCATTAGCCACGCTTTTTAAGTTTCGGCCCTGTGCATACGCGGTTTTCCCTGTACACAGTCGCGTGTATACGTGGGTTTCCTTCAATGAACCCGCGTATGCGCAGGTACGCATTTTTTAGCAAGGGTTTTAAAGCAAAAAATCACTTAATTTTAAATTCCAAACGGACAAAATGAATAAACAGGATGATTAAGGAGCCTACCTGAAGTTTCGCTGAGTTCCGACGGTCGGTTGTTCCTGATTTGCCGAAACAAGTTTTTAGCTCCAAAGCACTTTTTCCAAATCAGCTATGCAATAATGAACCAAATGAGAGGCAATTTGTCTATTTATGGCTAAAAAGTTGAAAATTTTCGCAAAAATTCCTTATGCTTATTTTTTCGATCTATCTTATGCTGTATAACTCGATTGCTTGGAAGTGCCCAGTTTGGTATGTTTTCAGGTACATTTTGACGATTTTGAGATTTTTCCCGGTTTTTGATCCATGTTTTCCAACTCGTCATGGAAGGTATATGATCTTCACTGGCATATAGGTTAGGGAATCACTTTCCGTTGCATCTTGCATACTAGCCTCCATACTGATCACTTGCCTTAGGGTCGACCCCATCAGGTCATGAGTATTACACCCATTTCACTCGCCGATTATTTAATCATGACTTGATGGTAGAGCCTTCCTTTACTGAGCTTCCTACTTGGTTCCTCGCCTTGTTTTCATGTTGCTTTTTTATGTAGGCTCGGGGAGTCCTCTTTAGTCACTTGGTCTTATGTGTTGAAGCTTCATTCTTCTTCTTCATCACTTATCATTTTTTACGCGCTTATACCACTGAGAGCTCACCATTGTCATTCAAGTTGTATTTCTTGCATTGCATATTGGCTACTTGTTTATCCTGGCCTTTGTGACTTTGTTTGGACTCGATGTTTTAGTAACTTTTTGCCTTGGCTTTGCGGCCACCAAGTTGTATTTGCATGTACTTAGCTATCTGCGACTTGACACCTTTGTACCCATGGATGGAACGTTCCTGCGGTATCAGCATTGATTTGTACCTTGCATTGACATAAGGGACACCTAATCCCGGGGAACTAGTGCATACGCTTTCTTGATACTGCATTCTTTACAAGTACCATAGCATTCATGACTACTGGGCTGTCCTGCAGAAAAAGACAAAAAAATCAAATATGAAAAAAAAGAGCGGGAACGGGATGTATCTTCGTTGTTTTGATGGCAGTACAGAGTCAGTTTGTCGCCCTTGAACAAAGCACATATACTTATATATATCTCCTTCATTTGGGATGGTTCTAGTTTTGACCTAGGTTCAGCCTTTACCATGTTTCACTTTTCAGTTCTCCCCCGGTTGGTTATCTCTTCCAATCATATGGAGAGTTTGTTTTGCCTCCTGCAAGACAGACTTATACAGTGTCACTTTTTACTGCCATGGTCATCACAAAGTCGTGCTTTTGTTCAAGGGAAGTCTAGCCTGAGTCGGCCATTCTGCGGTGTCTCTTGACTCATTATTCAGTCGGCCTTCCCGGTCTTGTCGGTATCATGTTCTATCACATCAGATGTTTTGATCTTCTGCTCGTGCTGGTTTGAGAAGGTCCCCATTGACTTCTTGCCGGCGGGTTTGTCTCTTATCGACTATGACACATTGCTCTGAGAGCAAGCCTAGAGCCGCACCTTGGGCCTATTTCCATTATTGATAGGTGACCTCGTGCTCAGCATTTGATCATCATCATGGGTCTTTGACTGAGTGGTTTCCCCTGTGTTCGACGTCAGCACACATTATCACACTTGGGATTCGTGCAGTACCTGGATTTCCATTTGACCCTATCGGTGGATTTCTCGCCTCTGTGTCGGCTTTCATTATTGGTTGGTTCAGAGGGTTTCTTCCGTGCGCTAGCTTCATCTTGTGCACGTCGGAAACGTACTTCGGTTTTGGTTCCATCACTCTCCTTCGTCCGATTCCTTCCAAATCTTGGCCTGCGGGTTACACTCGCGCTGGACTGATGTGGGATGCCTTAATGCCTTCCTTCCGGCAGATCTTTTCCCATCGACTCCGACTCATTGCTCTGGGAATAAGGTCTAGAGTCTTTTTGTCAGTACCTTAGGGTTTGCAGTCATCAGTGGCAGACTCTTCGCTATCGACAGTGGGGATTCATCATTGCCTCCTAATTGGTAGATTCTTTCAAGTGTTCGACTTCAACTCATTCATTCACACTTGTCAGATTGTACTGGGGCACCTTGACACTCATTATCATTATCGGTGGGTTTTCTCGCGTTGGTTAACGGGAAACATCATTGCCCGGTAATCCAACGATTTCTCACATGGTCGACTTCAGCTCATTTATTCCCATTGTGTAGAATTGTGCCGTTGTGATCGGTGAAGACCTCGGGTTGTATCAGCATTTCTCGGTTCACTGTTTACAGTCCTTTCAGTTTCTGCCAGTGTTGTCGTCCACCCTTATATGTTGCAGTTCAGCACAGCAGCATCTTATATGTTGGTCCCCGAGTTGCGTGATTGTACCGTTTGATCCACCACTTATGATCCGGTACTTGGAGATTCAGTTACTTATTTGATCAGACATCCAGTTGCACTATATTTGCTCAGCTTTCTATATGTGATACTTGGACATTGATACAGACTTGTATTTTCGGGCCCTGCTCAGATGATTCACTATGTACTTTCAGTTCAGTTATACTTGTATACATATTGGATCTATTTCAGTACTTTCCATATGATGTATTTTTGACTGAGCATGGGTATGCCCGCCTCGGCATGAGTTGACTCTCTGGTTTCTTTCATTGGTTTTTGGCAGGCTGAAATCTGGTGAAGTCCTCTCTTGTCCTTGCGAAGTTCTTTCTATGTGCATAATACATTTCGGCCATCATGTACCCCTTCTGACCTCATATATTAGGGGGCATCTATTATAGCATCATTTCTCACCTTGACATGATTCATGATTGCTTTATGGCTTTTGGGCACCCATTCCTACAGACTTGGACAAATTCACTTAAAAACAGTGTAAAATCCCTCATACGCGACTATGCCCATACTTTTCCGCGTGTATACGCGGGTACAGCTAGACTTTTCCGCGTATGCCATTAAAATGATTAAAAAATATATAAAAAATTCCTAATTTCGCGCTGGGTTGATGGTTACTCAGGTAGTTCAACCACCCCAGCCCGTGGCCAACTGTTTCCAACTGCTGAAACTACTTGGAGGGACTATAAAAAGCCCTCATGTGTATGGCCTAAGGGAGAGAGAGAAGGTATTGATATTATACTCTGTTGGTTCCCTATCCAAGTCTGATTCCCCGTGCCTCCTGCACTTTCCCAGTTCATTTCAGGAAACCCTTGTTTCCTTGAGATACACATCCCTTTATATGTTATCTCGTATGCACCAGTTTGGAAGGAGTCTTAGTGAGGCAAGGGCTGGACGGATCCGGACGACGGTCTACGAAGGCCTTGGAAGGATCAGGTGATCTCTCCACTCGTACTTTTGTACATGCTATTTATAATACAGAAGTACCATGCTGTTCCTGAAATAAACGTGTTAGTGTATGCTTTTATGTATGATAATATTTGTTATACAAGCATTCATTATGATTTATTTAATGTTTTATATGAATCTCACTAACGTTTAGACTAGATATATGCTGTACAACTTGTCCTTCGTGTTTGTTTCTTCTTGTATTTCAGGTTAAGAAGGAAGGACGGTTGTTGGGGGTTTGGACCCCACGTGGATCTACTTCAACCGTAGGACCTACGGGTAACTCTCTCATTATGCTCTATTTAGTTTTTCTGAACGTGCATGGTTGTGTGAGTCTCTGTTAAATAGCATGCCCCTGCTCTGTGGAGGTTGTATCCCAACCAACCTCTAGGGTGATATTTCCCCGAAACACCCTTTATTAGACTGAAGCATTTGAATTTGCATGAATCAAAAGAATACAAGTCTTTGTAAGGTTTGGTTATTTCAAGGCCTAATATCTCCATTACCACCTTGGGCTTGAGATTGTGTGAGGCACCAGAGTCTAGCATGGAATTGTGCAAGATTTTGTCATTAATGTTTAAGCTAACATAGAATGGAGGGACAACTCCTTCTTAATATTTTCCCTCTACCTTAGGTCCAAATAACAGCTCTGGTTTATCATCAGTTAGGTTCAGAGTGTCGGTGTCATTCACTATGTTCAAAGCTTTTAAAACTTTGGACCTATATACATCCTGAGTTACTATTTCAGTAAGAGGTATGTTTATTTTGATCATGGCAATCTCTCCCTCAAAACTAAGAGGTGCTAGTGTTATTGTTA